>WTSP01023076.1:0-65130 GCA_025331215.1 Actenoides lindsayi
TTATGGTACATTGGAAAAATATTTTGATATAGTTGTTGTAGAACTTTAGCCAATCACCCTAGGAGATGGGTGATCACAGACCAATCGCCCCATAGGGCTGGGGTATATAAAACGGTGTTATAATTTAATAAAGTTGCTTCTTTTTGCCTGTTCTTGCTGAATTGGTGTGTTGCTGCATCTCTCCATCTGACTATTTTCTATGCATCAGTCTATTATTCTTGCATTTATTTCTTCCTCTCACTTCCCTTAAGATCCTTCAAATTAGCAATAGCAATGACACTCTAAACAGGAAGTAATGTAGGCAAATAGGTCTAATCTTTTTCTAGCTATTAATCCCCATTCTGTTAAGAACAACAGTTAATACTAGAACTCCAGTTCTGCAAGGTGTTTATTCAAGTTGGTAATTTAAAGGTATTTTGCTAGTTTATGCACCATGAATGTTATGTACTTAAATGGAAATCTGGTTCACTGATCATATTAGAGATGATATTTTCTTCTAGTACAGAAGAAAAAGGTTACAGCTCCAACATAAATTACCTGAAGACTGGAGGTGACAGAATTCTCTACAGAAACCCATGCAAGGTGAACGCAAATATTTGCTTCACATGTGAAAAATGTTTCTTTCACCTTATAATTTAAAAATTTTCTGGGGATAACAGTTAT
Source organism: Actenoides lindsayi (assembly GCA_025331215.1). Classification (NCBI taxonomy): domain Eukaryota; kingdom Metazoa; phylum Chordata; class Aves; order Coraciiformes; family Alcedinidae; genus Actenoides; species Actenoides lindsayi. The sequence goes on from WTSP01023076.1 coordinate 664, forward strand.
TTTTATATAAGTTTGACTGGCATCAATTTTAAAATGAGAAATAACTTCACAGTTGCTTTAAGTACTATTCTATAAAAAGGATCTGCTTCCTTTTGATTGCAGCATTACTGCAGTTACCCATTTAACCCCTTACTATTCAAATACACACATAACAAATCACTGGTTTTCTCTGAACTCTTTATTATAGACAATAAAGAGATAGCATTTTCTTAGTCTGTTTAATTATATATCTTTCCACACTGCTGTCCAGGTTTGGTCCTCTCTCTCCATTTGTCCCAATCAAGTTTAAACACTTAACTGTGTCATTTATACTGTACACCTTAACATGAGGTTCATTTCACAAGCGCTGCAAATAAGGAGGTGCCTTTCAAGAAGATCTTCACCAGTCTGTGGAAGTGCCAACTGTCCACCATAGTTTGTAGTAGGAGTGAGTTTTCTGTGGTTCAGTGGTTCATCAAAGAGTCTGATGCTCAATTAGACCGGTTTGGCCGCAGAGTGTGAAAATAAAAAACAGGAGTTAACATTGTGATTACTGTAGTTAACCAGAGTGCCTGAGGGAAAGTGTATTACTTTCCTATAGAAGAGTATTGGAGTTTGAAATTTAACATTCCTTAAAGGTTAACTTTAGTGTTGAGAATTTCCCTAAACTTCTTTAGTAAATAGAGACAAATGAGTTCTTCTAAAGGGTGGGATGGAAAATCACTGTCATAAAATGCATAAAATCTCCTAATCTCACTTTGTTGTATGCTGACATTTTTAATTGTGACTCTTCCAGTGAATCTGAAATGATAATCTGGGCTTTGTTTTGACTTTTTCTATAATTATGAAAGAGTATAGTAAAAATTCAAAATAACAAGTAACATTTTATTCTTACTGATAAGATTTTTTAAAAATAAATAAATTCTGGATTAAAATAAATGCTATCTATACATACTCATGTGCTACTTAAATTCCTTTTAGTTGCTGTATACAACTGTAAACAACTTTTTTGGAAATATTCAACCAGTTTGACTTATTTCAATCATCTTTACTGATTACTTTGTCATGTATATACAGATTTAAGGAATCCTGTTAAAGACAGGGACTGACATTGCCTTTAACATGTACTTCAGTATAGTTTAAAAGTACACCTTTAAGGTATGGGAAACAGGATCACATGTTCAGTTAAATCATGGTTGGAGTGTACCAATAATCCTGATATTTCTTTCAGAGACACATTTGAGACAGATAGGGAACAATTATGGTTATCACTAATATGTGCTAAATACAAGTCTTTTGACTTTTAACTCAGAATTCTAAATAAGAAAAATAGTAAGTAAATAAATAAATAAACAAACCCTTAAATCAAAACCTGTTTTGAAGTCACTTTTATTTGATGGGATTTAAATTAAAAGGCCTGTGTCTTTAACTTACAGATACACAAAGACTTTCCCTGCAGAAAGATAGCTGTGCCCGTGAAACACATATGCCACCAACAGAAAGCACTGCTAGAAAGAAAATTTATTAAAATCCAAGTTTTATGAAGTATCAGTAACAAAAGGTCACCAGGGTTCCTGGAGTGACAGCCACTACATTCTTATTTGTGAAATTTAACAACAGGAGATACAGAGAACACAGCCTGGCATTATTTCTGAACTACAAATTATATTGTACATTCTGTATTTTTAATCCATAGAGAATATTTTCTTGCACTTAAAAATATTGCACTCATATTTAGTCACGCAAAATTATGCGGTGTGTTTGATCTGAGAATGATACAACACAATTAGACAGTGGCATGTTTGTGGTAGCTTTCATTGAGATTGAGCCTGTAACTGTCCTATATAACCAGAGTAATACTGTTGTAAACCACAGATTTTTCCTTAAACTATATATCTTTCTTGCTAGGTCAGTTCTGATGAAAAGAACTGGGGTTTTTTTTGGCTGTAAACTTTGTTGGAAAATTGATGTAGTCAGCTAAACTGAGTTTTACCATACAACATTCTGGTTAAAGGGATTAGCGCTATTCTGAGTCAATGTAGTAACTAGTCAATAGATGACAAAGTGATAATTGATGAGTATCAAAATGTAATCACTAATAGGAAGTCATAGAATCAAAAATTAAACCTCAGTCCAATTCAACTCAGTGTCTGTTATCAGAAATATAAAGAAAAACATGAACAATTCTCTATCAAGGTTTATAGATAACAAAGGACTGGTGAAGTGGTAGATAATAAAGAGACCATTTTTAAACTGAGGCAAACCATTTTTTAAAGGATCACAGCTGAAAAAGAATAATGGACTTTGTCAGCAACCATTTTTCCTAGAGTCAGATGAAAAGACATAAATATGGAGGGACAAAGATTATTGAATGGGAAGAAGCAATGACCTTGACAAAGATTCAATGTCTGGCCATGCTGCAGAACCATCTGACCATGAATTTCCAAAGACATTACAAAATTCAAGGACTGAAATTGAAGGTAGACAAATTCAAAAAGGAAGAAGACATATTTTAAAAATTATTAACCTTTTGAAAAACTTCCCTGGAGAAGCGGTGTAGGTGCCTTCATAAAAGTTTTTGAGATGAGACTCTTTGTAAAATCTGTACTTATTCATCCAAAAATTATTGGATTCAATGAAGGTATTGCAAGGTGAAGTTTTATAGTTGATATTATATAGGAGCTTCAAATAGAAGTTTATTAAGGCTCATTTAAGCCTTAAAATTGATTGAAGGAGTAAAAAAAAAAAAAAAAAAAAAGAATAAAAGAAGAGACCCACATTATAACATGGACGTAGAATTTCTGTTGAAGCTGCTATTTAATTGAAAAGCAAACTTTAGATTATGCAGGGTTCCTCCCCTCTCCTCTAAATACTGGTTCTATTTTCATGGTTTTTGAAACCAAACCAAACCAAACCAAACCAAACCAAACCAAACCAAAACAAAACAAAACAAAACAAAACAAAACAAAACACCAACCAAAACAAACAGACCAAGTGGATGTTATCTTAGAGAATTATCATGTTTTTCTATTTAGTCTTCAAGGAAAACATCTATTTTTCAGTATAGATACCCTAAGTGATTGTGTTCAAGACTAGTCTAAGAAAGTCACCAGTATGAAGTGTACATATAATGAAGATGCAGTAAAAATACTAGGACAGAAAAAATAGTACAAGAATGGTGATAATACAGCTTAGAGAATGATAATATAATGAAGGGCAATTAATGAGAGTAAACTTCAGCATCAGTGCTTCCTCTTACATGTGTTTCCCCCCTCCTCAGTGAGTCATATCCACCCCAGAAAACAGCAAGTAGGAACATAGCAAGACACTCAGGCTCTTCAGCCTGTATTAGCAGGAAGCCTTACTGCCCCAACAGATGACTTTTCAGAGGATAGTTTATGAATATTGGTCAATAAATGGGCTAGCTGAACTAGGACTTTTCTCCATTACATAGAAAAGGAATAGAGAGAAAGCAACAACACCGTTCTCCCACTTTTCTAAACTCTTTTCACTGTTCTTTTTGATGTTATTGCTTAGCTACAAAAATCCACCTTTTCTCCTTTAGCATGACTTTCAGATTCATAGAGAATCCATTTTAGAACCTTGCTTTAATTAGGTATTGGCTAATTAATCCCTAAAGCTCCTATTTAACTAATCCCTCATTAAAAAATCCTTATGAAAAATATGCACACTTTTGTTAGGTATATTTTATACTAACTTCTCTTCTTTTCCTTGTCACATCTCATTCCAGTAATGAAACAAGACCAAGATATCCTGAGTTCAAAAAGCCAAATGAATTTTAAAGAAAAACTTCAGAGTACCGTGGATGAAACCTTGGCCACACTGAAATCAGTGTGCTTTTGCTACTTACTAGTAGCTAGGCTTTTAAACCAGAACTTCCAAAAGGGTTCTTTTGCTATAGAAATTCAACTTTTTAATTTCATCTGAGAAATGTCTTATGAGTTATGTTTATGTAACAAGAACATCAAATTTATAATAGGGAAGGCAGCTTTAGCATTTGGTATGTGTCTCCTGACCTAATTATCTAGTATTCTGTAAAGTGTTTTGATTTATTTATTAATAAACAGGAGAAAAGCAGTGACAGAATAGATGACACTTTAAAGCAGTATGTAACATTTACATCACCAGGAGAATTGCTCATGGAATGCTTGTATTTACAGTAATGAGACTCACTCTTAATCAAATAACTACACTGGTGCATGAAGATTGCATGGAATACAAATGCAGCATGCTAAGAGATCTATCTTAGTAGAAAATCTCTGGTACCTCAGTGCATGTGTTTACTGCCATACTATAAAAGAAAGCTCTGCATGCTGCATGTCTGTGTCAGAGTGACAGCTTTAAGACATCATCTTTCTAAATAAGTAGAATATAAAAACATGCCAAGCACATACTGTACTAGACAAATAAATTTCCTTCTTTCTGATAAAATTTTGTATCTAGGCAAAAGAATTTGCATGGCCAAAATAATAATAAAAAAGAGTAAAATATGATAGTATGATTTACAGATTCCCTAGTGAACAATCATATATGAGACAGGAATAAAATAAAAAGCAATAAATAAATAAGGTAAAAAAAAACCCAGCAGATTACAATTATACTAGCCTTGATTCTTAATTTTATGCAGCTTTTCTGTAGGTGGAAGATGAGGTGAGAACATAGGGAAGCAAGAGAAAAATTTCCCAGAATGGGTGCCTAAAATTCTGTAGCTGCTAAATTATTATGTCATGTGCATATGCAGTTGCTCATTTGGCATATATGGAATTTTTACATTATGATATATTGATACTGAAATACTTAAGAGCATCACTATCAGTAAGGGAGGCAAAGGAGTTTCCTATAGGATGCTGTCAGTCACAGTCAGACTAAACTGCAATATAATATAAATAAGAATAATCAGAAATTATGATTGACCATATCATTATTTCAAAACTTAGCACTATTTCTGATAAGATGATCCCACTAAGTCTGGAACAGAAGAGTAAAGAACTTTAAAAAAATCTTAGTAAGAAGGAAAGTTGGGAAAGAGTTGTCAGAAACTATCTCTGGAGAGAAAGGTTGTCAGAGAGAGTGACTTCAGAAGTCTCAGTAGGGTTTTTCCAGGAAGCAGTAAACCTTAGGGAAGAGTGAATAGAAGTAACAGTACAGGTTTTTGTTGTTTACATGTTTCCTTTGAGAGCCCAAAGTCCTTTGTTTTACATAAACTGTTATTTCCTTTAGGAGACTGCACTGTCAAGAGACCCCATTGCTGTTTCCCAGAGGGAAAAAGAATCACAACACTGGAGCTAAAACAGACTAGGGAGCTACGGCTTCAGGGCTGAGTGCCAGTATTACCCTAGCAGCTGATACTCAGGAAACCAACATAGCAACCTGAAGGACTACAGCTTAGCCTTCTGTCAGAGGTCGTGACTTAGAGCCTGAGATCATGCGAGTATCATATTTGCAGCTCATAAAGAAACTGATTAAATACATGCTTCCAAGACAACTTGCACATGTATGCCAAAATAATATGGGGAATGACACCTACAGTTTCAACAGTCCTCATTTAACAGGCTGGGGGTTTTTTTGAGCAAGATGCATAATCTGTATTTTTCAAAGATCTTGAGGAATTTTCTGTGTTCACTAAAGAGCTGCAGCTAGAGAGGCATATGCTATACCAGAACTATTTGGTAATTTGAAAAAGCAATTTGAGTATCATCCTTTGATTAAGGACAATAGATTCTTTAGATAATTGCCTATGTAAGGTGCATCTGTATTTTGTAAGCATTATTGATGTTGTGCAGTTATTGCACTCCTCTGCTTTGATTTATGCTCATCTTGAAACCAGTCAAGTCTATTTCGAGAGACAGTATCTTGTGAACAATGATCAAAGTGTAAATTTATGCAAATTCAATGCTTCACCTTAATTACCTTGATGGCGCTTGTCAGCAGTCTTTTCCATGCTTTCACTGATTAGAAAGCTATCACAAATAATTATTATTTCATCTGCAATTACAATGATACTGTGCATTGGCTTATTGCCCAGCCACTGCATTGCATTCCACCCCTCAGCCTGCTCTTCTGGAGTTACGCCATACTGCACATCATGAATTAACATCCCTATTTTATTCAATCAGCCTGAACTTTATGATCCCATAAGGCAGGTTCTTTCTAAACTTCTGCAAGTAGGATTGCTAAATAAAATTGTTAAATATAGCCTGGAAAAGTGCAAGGGCAAGAAAGGGCTGTTTTCTTCATGACTATTTCACACCTTCCCCACTTTCTGCAAAAAACCCTTTCTCTTCTCCCCTCCCTTTTTTTACCGCAGAGTACTTCAGCAAATCAAATGCTACAGTTGACAACTGAAATATGAACTTCAGAAGTTAAAATTTGTGGGCTCTACAGCATGGAAATGGAATCAGTTCCATAGTGTCGGAGGCTTTGAGTAAACTCCAATACCAGGTGTAAACAAAGAAAAACTCAGGATGTAAACAACTACCTATTTGTTCCTTTTCCCAGTTGAGTAATAGAGCAGAAAAACTAACATAAGCAAGACCTGCCCCAATTTCAGACAGTTTATTTTTCATTACACTAGATATGCTTGCATGTATTGAGAAGAGCATGAAGAATATGGGGAAATGGAATGGCTGGCTGGGTTTTTTTATGAATGCTTATACAGCGTCTTAAATCACTAACTATGGATAATAAGCAAAAAGAAATCAAATATGAAAGTGAAAAAAGCAATTAAGTAGCAACATATGGTCCTATATGTAACCTCTCAAAGCAGGAATAAAAAAGAAAAAAAATTGGAAGAGAAGTCTGAAGTGATGTTTCCATACTCTAACCAGGAAACAGTGTTTATTGATTCTTCAAGGTCAGAAGAAGAACACCAGAAACATAAAAGAATGCTCTAGCTGCACAAACCCATTCCAAGAAAAGGAAGCTCAGCATGATACAGAGAAACTGGAGTTAATAGCAGCTATCAGCTTTAACATCATAATTGTCAACTAGCTGTAAAACATAAAACCAATATTCCATAAATGGAAAGATACATTTTTAATAGTCCTTGAAAAATGACACAAGAGCTCAAGCAATACCCTGGAATTACTAACTTTATAAAGATTAGACCAAGGGAAAGAATATTACTTAAACTTGCTTAAATTTAAGGAGAAACATTCCAACTAAAACCAGAAACATCTGCAAGATATTGCTTAATACCACACATTTTGAGACTACAAATCAATGTCCCAGAATAACAAACTCAGATCACAGGATAGAAGAGACAGCATCAATTTAATCTAGAAAATTTACAAAAAACACAAAGCTGGTAAAACCAGGTAAATCCAGCAACTTGAGCTAATCAAGTAGGGATAGGGTATCTGCAAGAGACATATAAAAGAAAACAGCATCCTGACTGGATTCAAATCAGAGCTGGAAAGATGTGTCTGTTGGAGGTTCAGAATTTCTTGTAGTAGTTTACAACAGACATTAAAATCCATGTCAAGTCAAGAGTTCAGATACATCTCATGAAAATTTCCTCTTTTCTGCCATGTAGCTTTCAAGACACTCCTCCCCAAGCCTGTAGTGTTACCTCGGGTTGTTGTGACAGGAGCATAGGACTGAATACATGGCCTTGTTAAACCTCATCCCATTGACCTCAGCCCACTGATCCAGCCTGTAATACAGTGTTCCTGAATTAGTGAGATGAACTAGAATTTACCAGCACTTAAGATTTCTTTTGCATAGAGGAAAACACAGCTATGCATGTTTGAAATGCTTTACTAAATGATCAGTAATTTTACTTCATATCCTAAAACTGTACAAGTCGGAAATAGAATAGAACTATATGAAATAAGCTAATTCTGAAGTTTTCTTAATTGTACATTCACCAGGACTTTGGTCAGCTTTCCTTTAAATGCATTAATGAAGCTATTTGCTGAGTTGGAATATATTCCACAACCTGTTAGAACACAGGCAGGAAGTTGTTCCAGCTATTTGTGCTTCATATAAATCACCTTACTTCTTCACTGTTATGCTCTATCAACTGCCATGAAGTTAAACATGAGGGTCCTGAGTATTGCTGCAGTGCAGTAAGCATACGTTGTATATATTTCTGAAGTTTTTTCATCACCCTTGGTCAACTGAAATGTTTGCAGCTCAAGTGTTTCATGTGGGTAGCTTTATATGCCATGGAATGAGATGCTCACTGCTGAACTGCTTTGCCCCAGTAGGTCTGTTTTGTAAACCATCACTACTGACTGATGTTCCCAGTAATCTGTAGTACTATACCTGTGGAGAAGAATTTTTATTAACAAGACAATGTAGATCAATGCTTGGTGCAGAGCATATGGATAATATAATAATTTGCACATGATAAACATGAGTGAGTATTTGCTAATGGCCTCATTTATTCTACTGGTGAAAGAACACTTCTGACTAAATCTTGTTCATATAAATCTGCTCACTAAATCTGCTTTTGACTGTCACTTTCTCATTGTCCAAGTGCAGAAACCCTATCATTTAAAAGCTAGGAATTAAAGTATCCTCTCTGTCACATGTTTATTCTAACAGGATTTTATCTGTGGTTCACCTGCAGTTTGACACAATACTGTATAAATCCATTTTGCATTCTGTATTCTTCACCTTTACCTGAAAACTACATTAGCAACATGTAATGTATGAATTCACTGTTGCATTTGTCTTTGACCTACTGTCTTCAGCACCTACTTCCCTCAGCACCTAAAGATTTTTTCTTATTAATTACTTTCTTACTTCCATTCTGAAGTAAGATTCAATTCAACCTGCTTCAAAGAGAAAAAATAAGAATTTAGACTGGATAAACATAAGCATCCTGACATTTAACACTGGTGCAAATGAAGATGACCTGGAAACCTGGAAAAATGAAGAAGTATACTTCCAGCATGGTTGTAAAGTTCTGTCTACCTCTTGTTTGCTTTATCACATAGCTTTCAGATTCCTCAGTCAGAGGCATTCAATATTCTTTATTAAGTCATCCCTCTGCCTCATTGGTTGATTTTAAAATCCATTATTAAGACAATATTTGACCAATGTAGTTCATTAAACAATATTTCCCTTAAATGCCTTGCACAGGCTGCAAGTCAACATTTCTTCTACACTAGCTTGGAGCTGACTGCAGCACACTATTGTGTGCTGAAGCCAAATCCACTGACCACCTGCACTTCACATCTACTTCCAAATCTGGACCCAGTGTGAACCAAAGGAACAAGCTACTCAGAAGGAGACTCAGTCAGGGGAGCAATGCAGATGGGTCAGAGGAAAGACTCATCCACAGCCCATGCCTTTGTTGGCAGAGCTTTCTTGAGCCATCCTTCTGTCTAAAATAAAGCCTGAGTTTGAGCCTGTTTACCAAAGGCAGTGCAGACGAAGCCTCAGTCAGCCCTTTCTCATCTTCCTTCTATTAAAAGTGCCATCTTCTAATTTTGGATGTTCCAGCAGCAGTTTCAGATCAGTTTTAAAGGGCTCTAATGCTGCCTAGTCAATCTGTAGATGAGGTTGTCTGAGCAGATTCTCCATGTTCCCCTGGCAAACTGTTTCACTAGTAGCACAGACAAAATTTATTCATAGTGCTAAAAAGTTCAGAAAAAACAAAACAAAACCAAAGCAAATAAAAATAAAAACCAAACCAAAAACAAACCAAAGAAACCAACCAACCAAAAAAAAAAACCCAACAAAACACAAAACAAAATATGAAAAATATTAAAAAAAAAACCAACCTCAGAACTGTAACAATGATATCCAGAAATAGCCATCTGTCACAAACATGAACAATGTTAAACTTGAATTTATATTAGCACTTCATTCTGCTCTACTATCACACCCTCTAGCACAGGTGCCTTGTGATACTAGCCATGTTTATTAGAAAACCAAAATGTTCAAAGTCACCCTTAACAAAAGCCATGGACACAGACAGCTGCTTTCTACTGAATGGTAAATTTCCTCTGAGATTATCTCAATGAAATTTTATCAGAACAAATGTATTCTTTTAGCAATGTAGACATTCAAGACCCTCAAGTATCTCTTTCTAGAAGGACTACAAAATGTAGATGGCATCCAGGAAAAAAATGCTATAAAAACAGTTTACAAGATTTCTTATAAAACTTTACAACCCAAAATGTAGCCTAGGATGACTTTAATGCATACAGAAGTATACCTGACCATGTTGCAGCGAGCATCTTTGTCACAGATGGTATTACTAAAATGAAGTGAGTATTATTACAGGAAAATCTGAGCAAAGATGATAGATGGAAAGGACCTAAATCAGGATGAAGTGCATTCCAACAGCAGGTACCATACTATGGAAGCAGAAGGATAACAGATTAATTCAGTCTGCAGGAAGATGGTGATTTATATTTTGGCTTGGTCAGATTCCAGAAAGGTTGTATATATGTTCATATCTGATCTTTGTGATATACTTCTGCTGAGGTGGCTATCTCAGAAGCAAAAAAGTGCCATTTCCTGTAATACTCTATTAATGCTACTATAAATGTTTTCTTCTTGTCCTATAAAATGATGTTTAAAAATACGTACACTTGTGCTATGCAACCCAATTTCCCTAAATGTTACCATAATATGAATGCAAATGCCTGTAGGGGCATATGGATGCAGAAAATGCATTTTTCTTCACTAAGTCTATTTAGTCAACAATTATACTAGCTTATACCTACTGTACCTGGTACTAAAATTTTTCCTGTCCTTCAAAAACTTGGAATAAAGAGAACATCCATTCTAATAAGAACAGCATCAATCCCCGTCCCAGAATATAACAAATCCAAATCTAAGCAAGGGTCCTTATCATTCATCAAATTGAAAACATTTCACCAAGACTATTCAAATTCAATACACTCTAAGGAGTTGTTGACATAGATTTCTCAGTCTTCAAAGACCCTGGCAAATGTCTGTGTTTTCATTTCAGAAGCTATATTGAAAGGAGTGTACTTCTTCCCTTTCCACTAGAATGAAGGCCTTTGACAAACAGAAGTCCTCCTTTCCCTTCCCTTATACTAAGAAGATTGCCTCACCCTGACTTTGGGAGATTGGAAAACCCTATTTTGAAGAAAATGAAAAAATACTACAGATCAATAACCTGGACTGTATGACAATCCTGTCTTTTACTTTCATTCTATTCTTAAGTTACTTGGCCATTTGATATTTTAAAGAAAAGCCTCAAACTTTGGATAGGGATAAGGCAGATTTTGCAGGTAGTGTGAAACAGTATCTCTGAGAAACAATGTACACTGTGCCTGTTCTGGACTACTTCATCTTTCCAGGTTCTTTGTGCTGGAGAAGGCAGTACTTTCTGAGGCCAGATATCCCAAGGATGCACAGATAAGCCCGAATGACTGGTTTATTTATTTAGTTTTCTAGTTTCTATAACCACCTGTCATCCTGACAGCTAAGTGCTCTGATTATGGAAAATTAAAACACAAAATGAAACCCAAGCAAAAACAGTTAATCAAGTGCTAAACAAAATAAATGGATCTTCCCTCCCACTCTGAATTTGTTCAAATTAATCGTTGATTAGAGCTATAACAAAACATAAACTATTCTTCTCCATTGCCACCTGTGTGCCAATTAATAAGGTGATCCTTAGTAATTTTAAGTTTTCAAGTATCCATTTCTATGCATGAGGTGTTGTAGGCAATAAAATACAACCTAGACAGCACCATTACCTCTCGTAAGACTAATTTACTGAAGATACTTTTGAATATGTTCTCTTATTTCCTTTTCATTTTTATCCAGGCTTTCCAAGACAATGAGGTTCATGTGGTCAGGAGAGGTCAGTATTTCAGGTGAAGAAGGAAGTTGATGCATCTTTGGGTAGACCAACTGTTGAACCTGATGGCATCCAAAGGAACTCAAAATAAGTTTCACATTGGGAATTATACTGAGAAACATCTAGTGAAATAAGCAGTCATGTTGAGAAAGCACAAGTCCTCTACTTGCTCTGAGGGAGACATTACAGTAGAAATTCTCATATTGTTGAACAGCTCAATGAGCTCACATGGAAAGAATATTTTACAAATGCCTCAGCCATAGGAAAGCTTTAAGCAAAGTTCACAACCCAAATAAAAAAATCTGTAGAAACTTGTATTTGATTCTGTGACAGTGTGCTCTCGCCTCCTTATCTGCTTGAACAACACCCACCAGTGGTGGTCATGATGGCTGCATCCAGCTTAAGCTGGACTCTGGGCAGACAGATAACAACACCACAGTGAAAGGCTAAAAATCTTGCTCAGCAGCTGAGGGCTAGTTAAGCATGCACCAACTGAAATACATCTGACATGCAAATACTACTATCTTGTATCTTACTCCACATGACTATCACTTAACTTACTCCATAAATAGTGGACAGCCCAGGGCCAGTTGAACTCTCCTGTATGGCAGTGGGCTGCATGTCAGGATCTACTCTTGAGTATGGATGCCTCTCAAGGTTCCTCCTTGAGGCTGAGAGAATCCTTTTTGTGTCAGATACTGGGTAAGTGAACTGGGAATAAGTGCGCTGAAACTTTGAAATCATAGCTAAAGGATTTAAATGATTATGCACATATAATTCTTTAGATATAAATCATTGACCAAGTCTGGGACTAAGTCTGGATCCAGCTGCATCTCAATTCATCTCCAAGAAGGAGTTCAAAACTCAAGTTTGCCCTTTATGAACCTCATGACTCAACAGGAGGATCTCCCTGACAATTTTGTCTGACCCTATCCTCTATGCAGTAAATACTCAAGTGTACCTTGCCATCAAACCTTGTGAAATCACCGTTGCATTTACTATCACACTTTGCAAAATTGCTGGTTTATATCAATAAACCCATTGTTACTTCTCTCGTAAGAGTGAAATGTATCACTCCATCCACAATAAATTCTTTCTTTCACTCATGAAAATACTTACACATTAGTGTTCCAGTGTTTCACAGACTCAGAGAATGGTGCAGGACCTCTGGAAGTCAGGCAATCGGACCTCTCTTTGTGTGTAACCTGCAGAGGAAACTGGGCTGTGATACGCTGAACTTTGTAGGAGTCTTCCACGCAAGTCTTGTAAAAAGTGTCGTGGAAAAGTCAGGGATGTGCTGTTGTACATTTAAAATTGACCTTATGGTGAAGAGCATGCTGAAGAAGCTTGCTAAATGTAATATAGGGAGAAATTGAACTGGAATTGAAACTCACTTGAAGTTTATTATGACAACTCTGTTCCATGTATGACAAGCAGAAATGAGGAAGTTCCGGTTTAGCATGCTGCAATTTCTAAGTGACCATTCTTAGGAGTCTGGAAGTCTACCAATTGCATTTGTCTGTTTACTAATTATACTGCTGAGGCAATCTTTGTTGAACTTAAATTCATGTCATGCTATAACCATTATTAAAACAGCATTCAAATATAAGGTGTCCGTAGAGCTTTCTTGTCAATATAACAAGCAATAAAAACTCTTGTCTCATGCAGTTTAGCAGTCGTGAATTGATAATGAATAGCATGTTATAAACTACTAAATTCAAGACACTGTAGTAAAAAGTACTTTAACATCAGTAACTTTAAACCACTGGAACACTAGTCAGATTATAACATTTTATTAGACCAAGAGAAATTAATACATAAAGATCAACAGATAAAGTAAATATTAAATTTATCTTTACTGACTTCTAAAGCAGAACTGTTTAAAGATCAACTCAAATACAGAAAATTTGCAACATCACCATCATATCTACCATTAAAATGATCTTCTGTACTGAGACATAACTGCCAACTGTGATTCATCACTTGTATGCATTAACATACCTGAGAATTTATAACTTTAGCCTATTGTGGTCAGAACTACTTTTCCCTTAAAATATAACACATAAACACATAAAATATAACACATAAAAAAATAACACTTTTTTTCCCCTATTTCTTCCATGGGTTTAGTACAGCTTTAGCCTTCAGACTTTTTGTCTTTGGACGTTACCAAGTAATCTTGAAAAGATTTTGTGTATAAATGGAATAAAATAAAGTGAGTATAGTTTAACAGAAAGAAATCTCATTATTTCAGGCTGCAAGTACTACATTAAGATTCAGCAGACAATAAAGATCCTGTGGCCTAGATTTGTCCTAAAATGCACTGAGATGGTTCCTTTTCTACACATACATTTGGACTCTGAATAGAAAATATTCCCACGTAACTCTATGTTATCCAATGTAATTGCAGAAATGAGACTTAGAGAGTAATTTAAAGATAGTGGGGTTCAACAGCTGGTCTATAACTTGAGCTGTACTAAGATCCTGCAATAATATTGTTTGGTTTATGGCAAACAGAGCTTTTTTCTTAACCAACTAAGAGCTAGGTCTTGAAAATATACTTATTTAGCACATCACTAGTATGGCGTGGGTTTTTCCTGTGTTTTACTAATTTAATAACATTTATTCCTCAGAAGTGCAGCTGTCCACAGGTAAGACCCATCCATGTAAACATGCTGTTATGCAGGGGCCATAATGGAAACTGCATTTTGCAACCCCAGAGATTGCTAATACTTGCAAAATCTTTATGCTTATGTTCACACAACAGCATACTCCTCTCATGAATATAATCTAATGTCATCTTTGATTGAAGTTTAAATGTTTTCAATAGCACTCCACTTCTCTCCTCTATGCTTATGAAAGACTCGGGCAGGAAGGGGAACTAGTAGTACATTAGTAGTGGTATGCTCTTTAAAGTTTTTTTAGATGTAATGTTTTCTAAATGCTTATTCTCTACATTTTTCATCCTTAAAACAAACCAGAAAAAGACTTGAAAAACACAGTCACTCAATTTACTGTGGATATTTAAGGGAAAGAGGGAGTTATCAATAATAGATTTTTCACTTGCTTCTTAGATAGACTTAACACAGTGACACATACTATTTGGGCAGAATTTCATGGTGTGCAATTCCAAAGCTTAAGCTGGATTGCTTAAAAGGATTTCTGTGCAGCCATTGCTGCTTATAGTACTGAAATTACCTGTCTAAATCCCACATGTCATGGAGAGATTTGACTTGGTGAGTCACCATGAACAGGGTAGAGCTGCAGCTCTAAGACACCTTGGAAAGGGAACTTGGCACACAAGCAGATTAAATGGGATAGAAAACAAGTGATAAAGTGTGCAAGTCACCATGCACAATTACTGGTAGGTCCATATATCCAGAGAGCAAAACTGATGATTAAGATGAGATTTTGCACAGGTACTGTGGAGACAGTTTAGTAAATGTCCTACACATAGTCTTGAGGACCACAGAAGCACAACAGTTAAATGCTGCTTGCTTGCAATGAGCAGTAACAGACATTTCTTGCATTACAGTCTTTAGTGTTTCTGTTGTGTATGCTATTATCTATATGTTATGTTGCCATGTGTGTCTTCCTAGAGCGGATATCACTTGCAAGAAAATAATTCACATTGATAAGTCGTTTTACACTGGACAGTACACTTATTTTGGAAATTAGAAAGGAACACACCACTAGAACCCATTGAAAAAAAGTGAACTAGAGCAACCTTAAATTATGAATCACTTCATGGGGTGAATGAAAATAAGTTCTAGCTAACTACATGCTATATATATTTCAATAAAAATTTCTTTCTTTTAATCTTTCTGAACATTAGAGATCTGTTATGTACCCTGTCATCTGTTCAAAATGTTTTTATAATTTTATGGAAAAATAGTAAAAGTAGATGTGTTTTCTATTACATATCAAAACGTATCTTCTGTTGCACAACAAAATCAAACCGGGGACAGAGATTTTTTTCTCTTTAAAAAAAAAAAAAAAAAAAAAAAAAAATTAAAAAAATCCACTTTATGTTATTAAAGAGAAAAGATAGCTTTGCATATTTTTCAGTTTGCTGCCCTCAGAATAACAAATATGAAAGGACAATATTGAAATCACTTTCTAATAAAAAAAATATAAAATAGTCCATAAAAATGGAAATAACTGAAGGTCACAGCAGTGATTCCACACCAATGTTTTCTCTGAGCACATAACACCACAGCACATCAGGTCACATCAGGTTATACTACTTCTTAGCAATCTTTATATCTGGAAATGTTTTTATGTTTAAAATTAGAGATTGCATGACTGCTTCAGGAGTTGTGATCAGATTTATAAAAGCAGACATGAGCTTTCCAGTACTAAGCTCAAACTATTAAATAAGAGATACTGCTTTCAGAATGCTGTTTCATGCTTCATGTTGAAATGCCTACATCTCAGTTTGGTTTCTACTGGCCCAATACTCCACATCAGAAAATGAACAAAAAACCAAAAGAAAATACTATGACAGTTTATATTTGTTAACAACTTGGTTGGCTTTCTCAGTACA
The DNA here is from genome assembly GCA_025331215.1 of Actenoides lindsayi. Taxonomy (NCBI): domain Eukaryota; kingdom Metazoa; phylum Chordata; class Aves; order Coraciiformes; family Alcedinidae; genus Actenoides; species Actenoides lindsayi. The sequence goes on from WTSP01023076.1 coordinate 17,004, forward strand.
AAAGGAAAAGAACACAGAATGGGATTGAAGAACAAATTGCGTTCATCCTTTAGAGGGTCTCACATCAGGGCAAATCATCACAGTAGGTCAGATGCAAGAATTTTATTTCCTCTTATTACTTATCAGATTTTACAAAAAAAAAAAGAACAAAACAAAAAAATAAACCACTACCAACAAAAAAAACAACAACAAACAAACAAACAAACCAACCACAAAAAAACCGCCACAAACAGAGAGTGAAATATACTTTAAAAACATATAGTAAAAAGAAGAATATATGAGCAATTTAGATCTCCATAAAAATAGCACTGTGAGAGGTCTCAGAAAATTGCCAAGGACAGGGGCAATGTTAATTTTTCTGTACTACAGAACTGCATAAGTTATTTATAGCCTTAAGTTCCTAGTTTAACTTTAAGTTGTTGCTTAAAGAATTCTTAAATGAGACAACCAAGCAGCTTCATGTCTTTGCTAACATGGAGATTTACACTGCTGTAGTAAAACCTTAAATAATGAAGCTATATATTTTTTTGTCGTACCTAACATGTAAGAGAGGCAGTGGAGGAAAATGCTTTCACATGATTCTTAAGGGTAAGTTAACAAAATGCCAGAGTTTAAATGATGTTGTCTTTATGGATACTACATCAAACTATCCCAAAACCATTTATTGACTTCTGTAAGAGCATCCTAAAAAAGCTGCTGTAACAGAGCCTAGGGTTTCACAATGAAGAGAATGATCATTCATTTACACATATATATGTATACAAATATATGTATACATACACACACACATATAAAGCCACATATTTGCACACACTGTGAGTATAATAAAGGACTTCCTTAATTTCTGAGGCCTCATGCCTCCTGTCCTCTTCTTTAGCCCATGCAATCCCTCTGTGTGGATTCAGTACAATGGCATTGCAATGCCTAAACCAGCATTTTTTTGTTTCCACAGAGAAAAGTGAGAGAAGTGTTATTTGTTGTTCTGAATACCAGCTTAAAAGTTTCATGAATCATTGATTTCTTTTCATTGGACCTAGGAAACCTTGATACAGTGTCGGTATCTAAAAGGAATACATGGAACCTGGAGGAATGCTTCGTGCTTGTTTAATTTTTACTAGTCCACTGGGTAGCCTTGCTTTTGCTGGATAGGATACACTTTGTAAGAGATACCAGGTTCTTGAGGCTGACAGCCAAAAGGATGTAAAGTGAATGGGACTATTTCTGATGTTAGAGGTTTTTTAAAGGGAGGTAAATTTGGTAAAAGTGGAGTTTTAACCTGTGGTGCAAGATAAAAACTAGCAGCTAGCCACTGTCTGCAAAGCAGGCTCTTAGTTATAGCAGCTCCTGAACAGTGGTACATTTTCAAATGATGACACTTTGAGCTTTGAATTTGAGTGTCTGACTGTCAAAGAAAAATCTCCCTGTTCTCCTTTTTGTTTTAAAAATGTTTCTTCTATTAATTGTATCGAAGAGTTTGATTTTTGATTCAGCAACTAATGACAAAATTTAAGTGGATGACAAAGGTATTCTGCCTGTGGGAAAGCAAGTAACTATTTGTCCAAAGATAACTATACCTGTATAGGTGCAGTTTTCTCTCTTCTTATGATGTGTTATTTTAATTTTGTCAGAAATATACTGTAATTATTACTATTTATTTTTACAACATATTACATTAGAAATTCAGCTATGGGAATAAATACAAGTTTCTGTGGTTCATGATGCTTATTTTGTTTTGTAGGAAATTAATCTAAGTCGTAATAATGTTTTATTCTGCTGAGTACATTGTCTGTTCGATGTGGAGAGTGCCTGGCACTTGAGAAGGCAAAAGTATCTAATAATAGAAGGAGGGGATGAAGCCTGGCTGCCAAAAAAAGGTGGAATAGCTGGCAGCTGTGATGGATGACCTAGTAACAAAGATGAAGAAGTCTTAGCAGGAGTGCACAGATAGAGAATAAAACATAGGGTAAAAGGAGAAGAGACAAAAGGAAGAAAATGGATCTGAAGTGGCAAAAAGGCATTGTTCAAAGGAGTAGGTAAAAAAAGTAACACTATTCTTGCCACAAATCAAAGGACAGGAGAGAAAACTTGTCTTAGGAAATTGCCAAGATTCTTTTAATATTGTTTTTCCCTGGTAAAAATAAAAATGAAGACTGTAATTAGGGAATTTAAAGTAAGAACTACAGAAAATCCAGTAATGAGAAATAAAATCAGCCTAGTTCACAAATCACAGAATGTGTCTGACAGACACACTGTTCTTTTGAGAGTCATAAAAGGACAGAAGAAGTGCACCAATTATATTCAATTGAGCGAGATACTGTATCTGAGTATTCTGTGTGTCTACTCAAAAAAATTGATTCTACCATTTTTGTGGAAGCAAAAAGAAATAAAAAACAGTAAGTTGTGATTAATAATAAGTTTTACTTCCAAGGACTGTCTGGATTAAAATGTTATCCTTATGAAATAATTTCTGTACATGAGACTTTTTCATATATTTACAAATTACATAGAGGATGGATTAACTAACAATGCTTTCAAACTAATGGAGGGTGTGAATTATAGACTCAGGTAGTCTGTGAAGAAAAAAAAATACTTGAATTAAAAAAATTTAAAAAAAAAGGACATGTGAAATCCAATGGTGTTTAGCAATGTCCAATATAATACAAAAGAAGTGGTAAAGTTGAATTAGATGAGCATTTTGCCCTTGGCTACTTCGCTGCAGGAGGAGGCTTCATATACAGTACTGAGTGAAAGGAGCCAGGAAATTTCCACCTCTGTCCTCCCATTGCTTCCCCACTGTCTGACGCATCACACGCTTTTGTTTCACATAGTCCTGCCTTGGCCATGTGCCTGCTGATCCCTGAGACAACTTTATACACTTTACTATCATGATAACTCATTTTCTCCTGTAGATTTGTTTATTAGTTTGTTCTTTCCTCCTTCCTATTACTTTGGCAGCCTAAAATGTATATTCTTCAGAAGGATACTAAGAAAAATGTATAAAAGTCTATTATGTGATTAGAAGAATTCCCTCATGTTTGTATCTGAAATCTTAAGAAAAACTAAACTGTCTTCCTACCCTGAGAAGCAGAATCAAATTACATTATCCATTTTATGGAGAAGCCTAAAGGTAGTGACTTGACCAATACCACTTGAAAAAAACCTGTGGTAGAGGAAGTAATTGGAATCAAGACCCATGAACCTCAGGCCTCTGACTTAGGTTCACTGGTGTATGTAATTCCCACCAGCAGATGAAAAATTAGCAACAGAAATGAATTTATGAGTGAATAAATGTGAAATAATCTGTAATAACTGAGTTTCTGGGTTGTTTCACAAAATATCTTCTTAGCCCAGGCAGATGGATGTTTATCCTATGTAGTTACCATAGTCCTTCATGCAGTGTTAAGTCCTTCTCAGAAGGCATTATTTTTACTAAGGCTCAGCTGTGCAGTAATGCATCCATGCCTCTTCCATTCAGCTCAATATTTAAGTAGGACTGGGTCCTTTTCACTTGCAAAAGTCTGCCTAAACATGCAAAAAGATAAATAATGATCTTCTAGAGGCAACTCACAGGAGTTCTTATGAAGCCTTTCCACAAGAGCTTTTTTTCAGCTCTTGAAGTGATGTAATCAGTCATGTGGCCTGTAAACTACAAAGGCAGTGAACAAAGGTGCTAAAAAACCCACAGATAACAGTTACCTGGTCTAAACATAATTATTTCTCTACTGTAGAAACAAAATTATTGTCATATTTATCTAGGGAGAAATTTATGATTCAGAGCTGGTATACCGCAAACACCTGAATGTGCAGGATATGAGATTTACCAAAGGGAGAACTAAAACATGGGTGTCTTGGTCCTGAGTATTGCACTTTAGTAAGTGTGTTACAACACTCACTGAGTTTTGTAACAGCACAGATGCCAAACACAAAAATTCAAGACATCTTCCACACATTGTTAATGAGGTGGTTTTTTTAAAATCCAGTTTTAGTGGACATTTTGAGGAAACTTTAAACTTTGTCTTTTAGATAAATGCTAAGATTCTCACAAGGTCATAGGTCAAGTTGTAAGAAGTATGACCAAATTTGAGGAAATTCATAGCAAAATATAAAGAACTAGTAGGACTGTAACAGTGTTAGGTGCCACCTCTCATTTGACCACTTGATATTCCTAGAAAAATTGGCAAGTTTTTAAATTCAGTGTCTTCCCATCAATTCTGACGAAGTGCAACAAAAGGCAAAATTTGGAACATAAAATGTTATTGTTAATTAAATCCAATTATTATAAAAATTTATTTTATATATTGATTGAAGACATAAGGCTCAGTGAAACTGCAAGAGAAGAAATTATTAGGATTTTTGTCAGGAAATTGTAATAGGCTGTAAAAGAATACATCTATTATATATCTGATTTTTGTATCCACTAAACCTATGGATTTTAATTTATAGGCACACCTCTAGGAAGTATCTCATTGCTCCTCATTGAAAAGCGGGTATGAAAAATCTGAAGCAAAATGGTTGTTTCCAATGGTAACTGTTTCTTCATTTCATCAGTTGACTGCATGAATTCATTCTTGTGCATACTGATTATTTTGTTCCAACCAGCCTTCTGTTTCAAAATCTTCATGAGAACATTTAGGAAAAGGAAAAACACACAGCTTCATCCACAATTAATTCACCTCAGGATCCTTTTAAAGGTTGTCCACAATCAACAAGTAGAGAAACTTTAGCAGACCCATTGCATTTGAAAATAGAATATGCCTCAACAGTTATCAGAATTGATGTGATGACAGGAACAGTTCTCAAAATCCTTATTGTTCAGAATGTACCTTTTTGGAAACACAACAAACATTTTCCAGAAACCACAGAGACTAAACAACCTAGTGATGCTATGGGCATCACTGTGGGAATTACTATCCTACAGACCATCATCCCATTTGTTCTCTGGCACCCTTATCATCTGTGTTTGTTAAGGAGTAGCTAAACCCAGCACTGTTCAGGGCCCTGTGAGTTCTCCTTCCTGGCCTAGGAGTCCTGAGTCTTGCTTAGGTGCTGTTTCACAACCCTTTACAAGTCCAGGCAACAGTCATGCTGAAGATGAAGTCCGAGAGGAGTTCTCACAATACACAGAAGACATTAACAGGACCAGCGACACAGATTAGCACAGGTGTCTTTAGCAATACTGCATAAAACCCCACAGCACTTGGAAAAACACAGCCATCCAGCGCGGTCTTGCTGCTTCTCTCTGGCTGAGGCTCACCATTGAGATGTGCACACACCCTTGCTCTCTGTGATTGCAACACCCACAGATTCACAGGGCCCTTAGATATTAGCTCAGGTTCTAGGTCCATCAGATCTCCATGCCTGAGTCCTGGCCCTCTCCCCCAGTCACTGGCTCTCACCTTGTTTTTTCCAGATGTGGGCCTCACTAGTTAAGTCCATCCTGAAATTCACTAGTGAGTTACACAAAGCCCCATATACAAATGGCTGGGTTTCAGGAGGAAAGCACACAGACTGATCCCTCCTGCTGCTGGCCTCCAGACCTATGGGCTGTCATGATACTCTTTGAACAGCTGGGCTTCCTCAAGGACTTACACAACCTGAGCATAATCAGGTGTAAAACGTGTTCTGAGGCTTCTCCAAAATAGTTTTTCCCTTACTGGTAATAAAAAGGAAACACTTTCCAAATAAAATAAAAATGTCCAGGGTTATGTTTATATGTGCTCTACTGTAAACTGTACTTTCTTAGAAGGAAGCAAGAAAGGAATGGCTGTATCACCATCTGAATTATCGTACGCTTATGTTTGTCTCCATCTGTTTTCAGAGTCAGAAAACTTTGTTTTAGTATGTCCTGGGTTGAGACTATGTAACAAGACCTGCAGTTAGAACTGTTTCTGTCTGGAATCATAGAGGCTCAGACAAAAGAATTATTTATCCCCTTGCAATGTAAGATGTTTTTTGCATAGGATATTTGCCATAACTTGCCAAGACCTCATTACCTGGCTTTCCTCTTACTACCTACTATGCTAACTTTTCTTATCAGACTGCTTTTCTTTTTCTTCTCTGCACTATATTTTTACCTGGTGAGATCAAGCTCTGAGATGGTGCTCATTATTTGGACAAAACTGTGAAAGATTTTGACAAATAAGATTAGTGGGATTTTATGGGAGACAAGTACATGGTTGAGCATGCTGTATTATTTAGATGTCTCATTTTTAGATATGTTCTGTCTCATCCATTTTGTAACAGAAGACTGTGCAGATATATCAGATTCTAAAAAATGAAAAGTATCAAAAAAGTCAATGAATTATCTTGCAATCTGCACTGTATATAAGAACTATTCTTATGTGTAAATTGTTATTAATTAACAGTATACTGAAGCTGTATCATTTTGCCCTATGAACAGCAGAAATAACAGCATAAATGGACAATTAAAATACAATCATGATAATGGCTCTATAAAAATGGCTTTATCAAAATGTAAGATCATAATATTTTTCTCTGGGTTGTTGGTTTTGTGGTTTTCTTTTGTAGTTGTTGTTTTGTTGTTTTTTTTTTTCTTCCCCAGGAACTTCACCAAGGCACTTAAGTTAGAAGCCAGCTTCTCAGTCTGCCTAAATAAAAGAGATACCACAGAAACCTGTGAAAGGTAATTCATACCTCCTAAGTTCTGTGACTAGAAGTGGGTATCAATTTGATCACATTTACATGATCTCCCTTGACATGATCGCATATAATTTTTCCCTGTCCTTTTCCTTCATTGGATGCACAGAGTAGATCTCCCGGGTTAAAAAGTCAGCATTATATGGTGAAGAAGGCTGTTGATTGCAGGACTCCTGCTTGTTGCTGAATTTAGAAAGAGTGTACTGAGTGACTAATGTAATTGCAAGCAGAGAGAAAAGTTCTCATTAGTCAAAGCAAATGAATGATTCTATGGAAAATTCCTATGTCAAGTTTTTCTGTTCTTTTTCTTTTAATATATTTTTTAAATTATTATTTTATTATTATCTGAATGCTGAGCTTGATGACCTGATATCTAATTGATGGGCATGCTACTCAGAGTAAAAAACAGCAATGAGTGGGAGGTACATTTTGGACATAAGAAGTGCTATTCAGTGCTAAGCGTTCTGCAGATAACAGGTACTAGAAGTGTTAAATTTGGGACCTGATCTTGCAGAACATTTTCACACTTACCTATGCTTGTCAGTGGCAAAATGCAATTCCTTTCTTGACATAAATATTATTATATATTAAACATACATTAAAAAAGGTTTTCATTTCCAAATCCAGTAGTGATGGGTGCTGAAGGAAAATCCAGAAGCAAATTCTGATTAAGATACCATAGAATAAGGGATAGAAACATGCTGAATATAGAAGGTGGAAAATAAAAACATGATAATCTAAATATCATATTATTAGAACTTTTTACAGTGTACAAGAATCTTGAACAGTTGAATCTAAGCATGAGGAGTTGATTTCAGTTTACAACTTCTTTTGTATTTCTAAGAGGGGAAATTCTCTAAAATTTACTTTACATAAAATGCTTTACAAATAGTTCACATAATACTTAGATTCTTATATATTTGGTGTGAGGAGACAGTATCTCTTACTGGTTTGTGGGTAATGAATGTTTTTTGAGAACCAAGACTCATTCTTAAGAGCCTAAACATGGATCTTGCATCCTAACTTCAAGAGATGTTGACCATTGTAGAAAAAGATGCAAAACACAAAATGCATGTATAGATACAAGCATACTAAAAAAGAACAAAACCATTTAACTTTTAAAAAATGCATTGGAATGATGAAGCTGACACAAAGCAATCCCACACATGCTTTTAAAATGCCACAGCTATGTTTGCATCTCAACTTTGCAATAACTTTCTGCAAATATTTGAGCACCAATTAGATCTTGAGCTCAAATACTCAAGTTCTTTCCTCAGAAGTGATATGTTTTTCCCTGAATTGGACAGATAGAGTAAGGTAAAAGAGTCCCTAATTTTCATTACCCTCACCCTCTCGAAAAGCAATTCAGTGAAGTAGACAGTGATCTAATTCCACTCTTCATAGGCCTGGTCTATTCTTCAATAGACAGAAGTGATGATAGAAAAAAAAGCAGTTAAATGTAATTCTTTCCCGGTGTTCCTGTGTTTGTCTCTATACATTCTTGCAATCACACACACTATGTGCATATATAATATTACTATTTATAAATATATTTTCAGGGAAGCATACATTTTCATTCTTTGCAGTTAAGATACTCAAAACATGTAGTTGAGGTAACTATTTGGTTTTACATCGTCATCCTAATACTGAATGAGGTTCAGTAATCTTGATGACCTAGATTTCCCTCTCTCCGTGACCAGATTCTGAAGTCACTCAAAACCTTTATGAGAAATAGAAGTTAGGGATAAGGAACTGTCTGGATGGCCACAACCAGAATTTCAGTAAATGTCTCAGTGTCCAAACAGAGATCAGTAAGAAGTGGCACCCCTCAGGGAGCTGTATTGGGACTGGTGCTGTTCAGTATCTTTATTAATGACAGAAAGAGTGGGATTGAGTGCACCCTCAGCAAGTTTGCAGAAGGCAGCAGGCTGAGTGCTGCAATTGATATGCTTGAAAGATAGGACACCATCCAGAGGGTCCTGGACAATCTTGAGAAGTGAGTCCATGTGAAACTCCTGAACAACAAGACTAAGTGCAAGGATCTACACCTGGGTGGGGCAATCCCTATTATCAGTACAGATTGAGAGCAGCCCTACAGAGAAACACTGGGGGGAACTGGGAATACTGGTGGATGGAAACTTGTCCACGAGACAATAATGTGCAGTTGCAGCCCAGAAAGCAAATTGTATCCTGGACTACATCAAGACAAGTGTGCCCAGCAGTTTGAGGGATATGATCCTGCCCCTTTACTCTGGTCTTGTGAGACCCCACCTGGAGTACTGTGTCCAGCTCTGGGCCTCCCAGAACGAGAATGTAATGGAAAGTCAGGAGTGATCAACATGGATTCACCAAGGGGAAGTCATGCTTGACTGATCTGATAGCCTTCTATGATGACATGACTGGCTGGTTAGTTGAGGGGAGAGCAGGAGATGTTTTCTACCTCAACTTCAGCAAGAATTTTGACATTGTCTCTCATAATATCATCATGGATAAGCTCAAGAAGTATGGGTTAGATGAGTGGACAGGGAGTTGGATTGAGAACCGGATGAATGAAATAGCTCAGAGAGTTGTGAACATTCACACAGAGTTTAGTTGGAGGCCTGTAGCTAGTAGTGTTCCCCAGGGGTCAGTACTGAGTCTATTCTTGGTCAACACATTCATCAGTGACCTGGATGAAGGACTGGAGTTACCCTTTGCAAGTTTGCTGATGATACAAAACTGGGAGAATTGGCTGACACACCAGAAGGTTGTGCTGCCATTCAGCGAGACCTGGACAGGCTGTAGAGTTGGGCAGAGAGGAATCTAATGAAGTGCAACAAGGCCAAGTGTAGAGTCCTGCACCTGCTGAAGAATAACCCCTGCACCAGTACAGGTTAGGGGTTGACCTACTGAAAAGCAGTTTTGCAGAGAAGGACCTGGAAGTCCTGGTGGATGAGAAGTTAATCATAAGCCAGCAATGTGCCCCTGTAGCCAAGAAGGCCAGTGGTATCCTGGTGTGCATTAAGAAGTGTGACCAGCAGGTTAAGGGAGGTTCTCTCTCTCTGCTCAGCCATGGTGAGGCCGTATCTGGAGTACTGTGTCCAGTTCTGAGTTCCCTGGTTAAAGAAGGACAGGGAACTGCTGGAGAGAGTCCAATGGAGGGCAATGAGGATCATTAAAGAACTGGAACATTTCTCTTACAAGGAAAGGCTGAGAGACCTGGGTCTGCATGGTGTGGATAAGAGAAGGTTGAGAGGTGGCCTTATCAGTGTTTATAACTACGTAAAGGGTAGGTGTCAAGAGAATGGGAACAGTCTCTTTTCAGAGGTGTCCTGTGATAAGACAAAGGGCAATGAGCACAAACTAAAACATATGAAGCTCCATCTGAACATGAAGAAAAACTTCTTCACTTTGAGGGTGACAGAACCCTGGCACAGGCTGCCCAGGGAGGCTGTGGACTCTCGTTCTCTGTAGACATTCAAAACCTGCCTGGATGCATTCCTGTGCAACCTGCTTTAGGTGAACTCCTTTGACAGGGGGATTGGACTAGATGATCTTCAGAGGTCCCTTTCAACCCTTACTATTTTGTTATTCTGTGATTTTATGAAATAGACTTAGCATGAAATTTTGAATAATTGGACATCTAGGACACCAAAAAGGACACTGAATTTAAAAGTGTTGACAATTATTGTGATATTGAAACATAGAATAGCAATTATACTGTGAAGTGTCTTAGCAAAATGTATAAAAATACATCTTTAGACGGCTTCTGACAGAAAAAGGAAAAAAAAATAAAAATGGGGAAAGAGACTTTTAACCATAAATATTGCTACTGTTTCTTCCCAATAAGTGATTTTATGTTTCTCGTGTTTGCTTATGCAAAGTTCACATAGCAGGTTTATAATTATGAGAATTATTCTCTCTAATGTGGTTCCCCATTAGGCATTTTAGGTCCAATGAGTTATGCATATGTCTATTTTCACTTGATGGCTGTCATCAAGTATCTTTCATTGAGCTGGGCAGCAGGAGTTACCTATACCCATTAAGCAGTCTCCATTTTGAGTCTGCTGCCAACAAAGATCATTAACTTATAAACATTTGCTATGATCACAATTTGCTAATGTTAACTTGCTAGAGACTGTAGAATTACTGTAATTTCTCTTGGGTTAAGGAAGTTCTGTCCTATTATCCCTAATTCTGCAAAGCTGCACATATGAATAATAAAAGTGTGAGACCATAAACCGGAACCTTTGAATTTCCTTTGACAGATAAATGCCCTAATTGTTGGTCTAGTCAATCTTGCACATACTGTTGATCTCTGACATTCAATGTTTTATGCTATTTCATAGTGTGGAATGGCTTCAAAGGGAGGATATAGAATTAAAAATATTCTTTGAACGGGCTTGTGTTTTTTGGTTCTATCCAGTGAAGGGACAGATAAGACCTGTGCAAAGGAGGGAAATGTACATGTTTTTCCTGTATTCAATTCTAGTACCTTAGACCTAGAGGTCTTTATTAATGAACTGTAGGAGATTCCTAGGCTTAATTTGTCTCCATTTCTCAAAGAAAACCTTTGGGAAATTCCAGCCTATAAACCCTGAGTTCAAAGGATCCTTTCTGAGACTCAATAAAGTGCTGAGATGCAAGGGAGTGGCATTTATCCCACAGTATTTTCAGTTAGCTACTTTAAGAGGCTCTAGTTCATGTACCTGGTACTAATTTTTATAAGAGCTACTGGAGATGCCTAGGCTTAGAGAGGGCCTAAAAGTTAGACATTATTAAGGACTGACAAGTTTTTATTCCTTTTGAGAAGACATTCACTTGAAGGTGTTTATGTGAGTTTGCTGGGTTTGTGTTGCAGTTATGATCTATGGATGAGATTTTCAAAGTTGTCAGATTTTGTTTGGTGACTAGTTAAAAGCATGTATTTTGGGGGTCTAGGGTGATTCAAAAAAATCTGATTTTACCTCAATAGTAGTTTACTTTGTGGAAATCCTAGTGATATTCTTGTCAAGAGGATGTTTGCTGTTAACTCCAGTGAAGCTTGTTCTTCCATCCAGATAATTTTTCCTCTAAGATAATCAACCATGACAACTGAGGAGAGGAGAGCTTTGGAGTATTCTCTTAATTATATTTTACATTTTTATTTTGCAATAAGCATAGTTGTGTCTGGTATTTTAAAGAAGAATATAATGAAGCTTTGAAGCTGTAACAGTCTTTTCTAGTTTAATACACTTAACAAATACAGACTTTGTCTTATGAAGGTAGAAGTTCTTTACATAGAAAATGATGCATGTTATGGAAAATCATAATTCAAAAGGTATATGCACCCACAGGAAGCTATTTAGACCTAGAAAAAATAAGGAAGTGTATAGCAGAGGTATTTTTAATAAATGATGATTTAAAGTGTTTTAAGTATATGGTCATTCAGCCTTCTGATCCTAAAAGTAGGATTAAAGCAAGATGCAATTTACCAGCATAATTGACAGCTAGAAATGTAAGTATCTCTAAACATTAGCTCTTATTTTAGCTCCTGTTTTAAAATCAGTTCAAATTTGAAGCTCAAACCAAAAATTTACTATGATTGTTTACTGAGTCTTTTGAATAAAAGGGTATTTCTCAACAAAACTACCTGACACATAAATCTGAGCACATTTAAAATCACATAAAATTTTATTAGACAAACTAACTCTGTTCCAGTCTCTAGAACTTTGCTGCTTTCTCAATATATTTTTCCCAGACTGTCAAGTTCGATTTAATTAAATAATACTTTGAAGCAATGTGTTCTGTCACTGAAAAATTTTTCTGTAATGTATTCCTAATTATCACTGTTTATTGGAGCTTTTCAATGTCTGAATTGTATAATAACTACAAAAAAAGAAAATAAAGTTACTTTTAAGTGAGAACTATCCTTAAAGGAATGTTGATTCTAGTTCAGTTGCATCCAGGTCTGTATAAATGGCTGGATTTCAACAGGACAATTATATAACCAAATTTTGACTTTCATATGCCTTTCAATCCCTCTCATTAATTCCAATAATGAACAGAAAAACACCTCTAACAAGAATTCTCTTTCCTTGAACCAAACTACCCACCCTTTGAAAACTTATCCACGTCATGCTTGTACTGTGCAGTGATGCATGAAACATGCACATCTAGGTGAGTTTGACTGCAGGTATTCTGGAGTTATATGTCATGCTTCTTTCTAGTCAGAAACATATGAACATAACACCTTGGTCAGGAGTAGGCTTTTTGTAACTTGAGTCTCTTCTCATTGCAAAGTAGAGACACATCAAAGACCCCAATTCCAGGGTATTTTATCAGAATAAAACAAACATTTGTCTTACATGGATGTGTGCACTTTGGTGATACACATTTTTGTCCTTTCTTTTCAATTGATCTTCTTAGCTATAGTCTTAGATTTTTTTACCTTTTAACTTAATTAGTAATATATAAAATATTTTTTCTTCTGTAGGAAGTGAAGTTATTGAAGTGATTGAAAAAATTCTTTAATCAAGGTTTCTACCAGCTTCTAGCAAGGTCTCTAGGTTCAAGCTGGCAAGCAACATAAAACTGGCTTATAAAGGTGCATGTTTTCTTAAGTAATAAAAAGTAATATACATGTTAAATATTCTAGCCAGATTTTAATCTTCACAAACATATTACAACATATTACTTCAATAAAATGTTTGATTCCCCTTCAATCTCAGTAATTTTTTAATTTCCTCTTATTCTCATAAAATTTCTCATTAAAATAAATTTGCCTTATTTCATGTTTAGCAAACAAAATCAAAAAATAAATAGTTTTATCTATTTTATAACTCTTATCAGTTATTTATATGTAGGTAGAAAACATTTTGGTATGAAAATCAAGCAACATCTTCTTTCCCTATTTTTATCAGATAGTTACATGGATTATTTCACCAGCACATCTTTGTTCTCAGGTTAGATTTTACCTTTTTTTAGGGCAATGATTGTAATATAGGTGTAGTGCAATGTGAATAGGTTGCTACTTTTGCTCCGTTTACGAGTAACTATTAACAATAATGCTTTTTTTTTTTTTTTTCAAGGATATTGTTAACCTTTTTGTTAATTGTAAATGTTCACAGTTTTCAAACTGTGTCAAAAATAAATGAGTAAAACATGTTTATGTTATGATCTAGAGAGTAACAAGTAATTTACAACAGATAATTGTTGTGTAGGCCTGGTAGCTGTCATCTAATAAGAGAACAAAACTTCCAGGTTCCCTCTGATGTCTCCAATACAGAACTCCAAAGAGAAACCGAAAAAAAAAGCAGAGTGCTGTTCATGACTAGAGATGAAAGGTGAGGGGAGCAACAGATAGTCCTGAAGTGTCAGCTTTGTATATTTTGCTTTGTTTTGTATTACGAGTGACAGGCATTACTATCAAAAAAAGATTACTATCATGAAATGGAGGAAAATTTCTAATTGTAATTTTGTACAAGAATCTAGTCCATTAAGCATATCTAAATGTATGTGAAATAAGTGACCATGTACCTTCAAGTAATATCCTTTAGTACTGAGGTTCAGTGTGAGAACGTAGAAATCAAGACTCTTGTCTATGTGTGTTCCATAGATCAAAATCAGAATTTTCTATACGGCAGCAGGCTGTATTCTGTATTCAGAAGAACTGCACATTTTCTCAGAAGTAAAATAGAAATCTTCTTGTGTCTCTGCTGGGCTACCATCATGAAGGAGAACAAGGAATTGCTAGAAGAATGGCATGACTGGAGTAAGCATAAGCATCAGTGAGCACAAGTAACTCATGCCATAACAACAGTGTGGTTTAAACTGAGCTTTGCTTACCCAGGAAGAACTAACAATCCTAAACTTTGAGTGAGATGTTATAAATTCATAATTATGTGAGGAAGTAGGTTCTCTATGTTATTCTGATTATTTATCTTGTTGGATTTTTCTCACCATTAATATTGAGTTTTAAGCTAAATGAATAATGTCTGAAAAAGGTAAAAAGCTGTTCACTGAATGTTGGAAAGTTTAGGCTAATTTTTCTGGATTTTTGATTTCAGGCTTGAGCCAGTTATGACACCTTCAAACTTGAACCTGGCTTTTATTACTGCCAGTCATATCCTTGCAAAAAAAAAAAAAAAAAAAAGATATCTTGGTAAAGCCTTGCTGGGACATATATCCTACTGTTATAACAGTAAATTGAGAGAATTTCAGAGAATTTCAGATCCTATACACTTACTGTCAATTTACTGTTAACTATCTATACAACAGACCCAAATAGAAGTGATAAAGGTTGTCTTCCAAAAGGTGTATGACTGCAACAGCAGATTGCGGTGGTCCTACCAGGCACATGGAATAAAAATCCAGCTATGTTAAGAAATATATAAACTGTAGATGACAGAGATGAAAATAAGTTTTGAGTGGTGAAGTACTGGGAAAAAAAATAATCTCAAAATATTCCCCTGTTCTTACACTTTCTCCTCAACATCAGCTTTGGCCATTGTCAAGGAGGGGATACCAGGCTAAGGGGATTATTGGTCTGATCCAGCACACCTGCATTCTTTGTCACAGGAAGGATTAAGGCATGGGACATAGGAGGGAGTGAGGCATGCGATATTTGAAGTCCCTGTCAAAGAATCTGCACTGGACACTTTTTGACAGAGTACTGCCACATATTATGATATGAAGTACAGATCCCTGTATGAGAAGTTTCTCTTCCAGGATCAAAGCCTAGTTCTACAATTATGCTGATGAAGGTATGATTTATATTCACCACACTTCAAATTACCTTCCTTTACAGCTTTTACTTCCTTCAAGGCACTCAGAACTTAAATAGATCTTGTCAGACTACCATCTGCTTCCAGTGGCAGCCAAGGGGCAGAAACATTTATAACAACAGCAGTGAGGCTTGAAAATGACATATCTTCCGTAAGTATTCATCAGTAATTAGGTAAAAAGGCCTTAATGACAAAAGGAAATATTTTTATTCTGAAAAGAGTGGCTATTCTTTTAATTTGAGTTCATTGAGACAAGAATGGGAAATGTTTAAGGTACCTTTATGCATCAAACAAATGGGATAGTGAAAGAATCCTGGGAAAGCTTGGTGAATGTTTTTGTTTCTGTCTGTATGTGTAAAATGTTTATGTGAAATACTATCCAGGAGACAATGTGATGTTAACTTTAGGAAGGAAAAAAAAGCCACTGACCAAGGCAAGGTTAGATAGAAATGCAAGTCATACAAGAACACTGCAACTTAAAAAATGTATCTAGGAATTGGAATTTTCATCCTTCAGTAAGGAAAATAAAAATGTCTTCCACATACCCATTTAGAACTAAGTAAAATCAGTGGAGATTTACAGAGAAAGAAACACACAAAAAGGATTTCTGATGCTCTAGTAAGTTGAGTCCTTTAAAATGTAGTTAAACAAAGACTGCCACAGTGCTTAGGAGCTGAACCTCATGTGTTCTAGATTTTCATTTAAAGAATGCACTGAACTGCATAGTAATAATCAAGTACTGCAAATATTGTTTTGAAAATCTTGCACAAAGCATTCTTCCTATTAAATTCAGGATTTTTTTGTCTATGCATCATGATACTTATCCTGCTGTTTCTCTACCTCTTAGGTAGTAGAGATTACATACTATGTCATTTATGCAGCCATAATGAAATACGAAATACTCAAACACTCCAAAAAACAGAGACTAGCAAAATTCTTGGCACAGTAAGGATATCTGCAAAAATATATATATAAAAAAGCCACCTTAATTTTCTTCTGCAAAAGAAGCAGACCTGTTTACTTGTCTCATATCCGTTTGTACTGGCATCCAGACAGCAGAGGACTTACAGAATGTGTAGCTCTTACTATTACAAGATGACTAAAAAAATAATATGGCATAAAGTGCCATCTCTCCAGAGAGATTTACTTTAACTGAAGTCTTTTGCTGGGTTCACCTTGTCCTATAAGATGAGTGAGTATAATATGTTTTCTGAAACTCTAGATGTTTCAGATAAATGTAGACTGTGGGCAGCTGATGATTCAGTCAGTCTTGACATCAAAGCAATATATCTACTTTTCCTAAAGCCCAAGAGAAAAGCTGGTTGTACCTGTCTTCCTTAGGGAATCTGATAAGGTTAGAAATTAAGTTTTTTAGTATGAGCCTAGAAAATGCATTATAGAATATGACATCCGAAGAGCTCAAAAATATACACAAAATGGAAATTAATAGGAGTAACTATATATACTATTTAACTGCTAACAGAGATAAACCAAAATTTTTTCTTTTTTTTTTTTTTTTTTCCTAAATAAATTAGTCTTTAGAAATCTCAATTCTACTGAAAGCTTTCAGTAGAAATTTTGCTTCTTGCATTTGTTTCAGTCAAAGAGTAGTTTTCAGATAGATTTAAGGGTACTTCTTTCGATGGTGATTTTTTTTTACCTACAGCTAAACCAAATATTACTGACCAAAACTTGCCTGTAGTCATCATGAAGTGTGATCTAAAGCAATGTTGCTTGGACAGTCTTTTCATCTAAACAAACAAATAAAAATGGGCTTTGTAGTTTTCAAGACTGACTTTATGAAATGGTAAACAAAGCACAAGGAAGTTTTTGGGAAGTCTTTAAGTGGAGTCTACTTCTCAAGGTTTGAACATACTTGCAATTAATTAACTGTCTCAGTTTAATTATCTATGATTAACTCCATGAATATGCTTTTATTTAAGAGAAACTCTTAACATTTAAATATATGTCCAGGGGACTGTATTCGTTTGTTTCTTGCATGCATGTAAGGTTGATTTTTGTAGCCTGAAATAATTGGTCCCATGTTAGTGTTCAGAACAAGAAACCAGAACAAAACAATATATGTTTTATCCAAATCTTCACTTTGGAAAGAACTTTGTTGAGATCCTAAGCTCCTACACCCGAAATTATTTCAGAGTAAACATGATCCTTATTCTTCCTAAAATCTTTAAGCGATTATACCGAACCACATTTCTCTGTTTTTGAGGATATTATTAAATTCTGATTTTTATTATTTAAAAATGAAATAAATGGAAAGTGTTACAGTGTAATGATTAATAAGGAAATAGCTGAGTGATAGGAAGGTAGGCAGGTTTACTCATGCATAAATAAACTAATAGACGGTTTTTGCAGGTGCAGGATCTATGTGATCTCATCTGCTATTACTTTCCAGAAAGAGAAAAAAGATGTAATTATAAGCAAAATAGATGGCTTACTATTTGATATTTCACATTAAGTTTCTGGATTCTATGAGGTTTTTAGAAGAAATACACTTCTGTATTTTAGACAGTATATTGTTTTGGTACTGAGGAATGCAATTCATTACACAGAAAATAGCAACAACTTTATTGTCTCACCATTGTTTTGTTTGGTTATCGGGTTACATTTGTTTTGCTACAGCTGAGTTAATGAGAACAACATTTAAGTTAAACAAACAAACATTCAGCTACCTGGGAGAAAGAAGTATCTGTTTGCATTATATTTAACTATAAATATATAAAACACTATACTATTACTAAAATGTAATATTTGTTTATTTTCCTCAGAATTTAAGGCATTTAAAAGTTGTCTGCATTTGCAGTACAACACCACATAGAAATGCAGATCTGCCTCAAGGTCACAGGACTCTTCAAAAATCGAAATTGTACAAACTGCAGATCTTGTATGGGGATTCAAAAGCACTCAAATTAGGAGGTAAAACAAGTTTCCTGGGAAAAGTATAGGGGATTGTGAATAAATGCTTGG
The DNA here is from genome assembly GCA_025331215.1 of Actenoides lindsayi. NCBI lineage: Eukaryota > Metazoa > Chordata > Aves > Coraciiformes > Alcedinidae > Actenoides > Actenoides lindsayi. Next base: position 35,390 of record WTSP01023076.1, read on the forward strand.
CATGATAACTAGTCACAGCAGGGGAAAAAAAACAACAAAACAACCCACAGCTTTTTATTCAGTTTTCAAACACAAAAAGAAATGCTTATTTCAAGCAAAACCCAAACTATAAGCTGCTACTTCAGTAGGAACAGTGGAGGATCCTTTAACTTCAGCAATCTTTTATCTAAGTTTCTAAATGGTCATACATACTGTGAGGACAAAACCTCGATAAACAAAACCAGAAGTTCTATCAGAGTGACACCCAGTTCCAACAACAGTCTACTCTGTGCTATGCATTGGTGGATGGCTGCTACCACACAGTGTTACTTCAGGGAATGCAATTACGTGTCCCTTAGAGGTCAGAGAACATTTTGTAAGACTCAGGAAAAATTAATTTTATTTTGACCTGCAGTACCAAATGGATGATTAGAGCCAAAAACCTTTATGCAAATTTACCATTCAGTCTGCCTTCTCCCTTTTCCAGACATTTGTGGATTACGTACAAAGGAATCCATGCGCTAGTCCTACAATGAGTGAACCTCAAAGACTGCTCCCATTAAATTTGCTTGAAAGTACCTCTCTCCCCCAGAGGCTGTTTGAAAGGCAAATATCAGAGGAAAGGTATTGGATTTATGGAGTTTGCCAGGTACAAAATGATACCACAAACCTTTATGCTTTAGCAAAGGAGAGTTCCTCAGGCTCTCTCTGTAATTACGGATATGCACCTAGATAACCACAAAGACTTCAGTTTTGTGCCAGTCTGGGCTATAGGAAGCTCAGTAGACAGATTTCTGCTAGCTTTTTAGGAAGTAATTGTAATTAGTTGAAGAAAGTTGCTTTGGAGGGTGTCCTCTAACTTTATTTTCCTATGTCCATATTGCCATGCTATGGGATGAAAGTTGTTAAAGAAAACAATGACCCAGTTTTCAGTACAACCTAAACAAGGCCAGCATGCACCTGCAGCACTATTTCAAAATCAATACAGAAATGGACCAGCCAAGGCATAGAACATATTCATCCACTTTCACCACACTGTTGAGAAGAATGATGAGATTTTGGTCACTAAACAGAAATCAATTAGTCCCTTCCAGGCAAGTACTAGCAGAATATTTTATTGCTTGTGTGCTACTTGAGATTGCCTACTATATGTACATTGAAGTGCTAGATAGGTATCTTACCCCCTTGCCTTCCAATTTCTATTTCTGTCATATTTGCTGTTGCACAGATGGGTTTATGTGAATAAGAAAACCAGTGTCATTGCATGTAAATTATTCTGTATGTTATTTGAAAAACACATTTTCATTTTAAGCCTTCACTTTTGTTGAAGGCAGAATAAAGGTGGCAGTGTATTTCAGCAACATCCATAGTATAGTTAAGGTTTACTGGTACAATCTGATGGAGCTTTTTTTAAGATCTGGTGGGTTTTTTTTCTCTACCATTTCTAGCTTTGTGTAAGTCCATAACATGAAACAACAGATATAACAGTTTAAACACAGAACAAAATCTATTGAAATTAAAGAAAAAAAAAAAAAAAAGAAAAAGAAAAACTTAAACCCTGATGAATTACGCTGCTGGTTAAGTTCACAAATAAGATGTAGGGTTGAGAAAAGAACTGAATTGAATCTATATAATTTACCTTGTGCTTTGCTATTGACTGTGAGCATTGGTTCTATATAGCATAAGATAATTCATTGCACCACAGTAGTATAACCACATTCAGCAGTGGCTCAGGACGGGATCATCCAAGTCCCAACATGGTGGTGCAATTCTGCTAAGAATGAACAACAAAAATTGGTGATAAGTGATAGGAAGCAGTAGCAGCAGAAGCAACATTGCAGTCATGTAGAGAGAGTGAAAAAACAACAGGAGAAGTAAAAAAAAGATGCAGAAATGCTGAAAAGGGGGAGTGTAGGTGTGTAAAGAGTATGTGCAACCCAGATGATATGAGAAAGGTCAAAAAGGCAGCAACAGCAGCTTGGGGGGTTGTGACAAAGTAAACAGAGCAGACTTACAAGTTCTGAAAGCTGTCCCTAGGTATGCCTGTGTGAATAGTCCTGAAATAGTTTTCTTCCCAAACCTGGGAAACTGAGTCCATTTTAGTCCCTGGAAGAGACTGCCCAATAATGGTCTCCTAAACAATTGTCAGTCATGGTTCAGAGCTGATATGAACTGAAGCCCATTCACAACAGTCAGTATGGTTATAGCTACCCTGTTTCAGCAGCTACAGGAGTTTACTAGGATAGATCTGAACAATTCTATGGATCATTTGCCTCTCTGGCAGTCAGTGGTCTGAGGGATTTGCAATTTACTGGAGTAGCTGTAACCTACAGCTGTGAAGGACTTGCTCCATTTCACTATACTGGGATATTTCTCCTTTCCTAAGCATCTCAGACTAAAAACTTCCTTATTTTGATACTATTTGTAGAATAGGATAGAACAGAACTGAACAGTACAATGATCTTCTTGTTTAATTAAATGGTATAAATGTAACCATACAGTTCACAAATTACTCTTCACAAAAAATCTTTAATAGTTATAACTGGAGACAACTTTCAAAACTGTGAAATCTACTTGTCCCACTTCCTCTCTGACACTCTTCTCACACCAGCAATGGTCATCAAAGAAACACAACTATAGATCTGTCCTGTGTAGTTATGTTTATAAGGAGTCCTCTTCCCTCAGGGCATAAATTATGCTTTCAAACTATGGAACTCAGCTTCTGTGCTAAAATCATCAATACTTTTCCAGCCAGGGACTGAATAGAATACCAAGAGGATATTTTGTATGAATGGACAAAATGCAAACACAAACATTAAAGCCTGCAATTACTTATTCAATTGAGTTTTCTTCTAGTTTCTCTGTTGTAGGGGTGCTTCTATTTTATTTGTAGTAGTTTTCACTGCACAAAGTATTGATTCTGAACAGTCTGTCACTTCTGCTCATTTGCTGTCATTTAGAGATGTCTGAAAAATTATGCTAACATTAAGAACGCTGCTACTTAAGTACCAGGGTTTTTTTCTCCATTGGGAAATCTATTGTCTCAGCAAAAAGAAGTATAACTTAGTGCCTAGGTATGCTCTAGTCATTGCTTTATTTACTTCCATGAATGAACATATTTTCTTTCTTGCTTCCATTATCTGTCTTTCATACAGTTAAAAACAAAAGGATGACATTTTTTTGGGTTCATCCCAAAGGAGAATAATTATACACACACCAAAAGACACATATATTTACTTCCACATAAAACATTTACAACATATGATTGTGTTCCAGTACTAAATACCTTGTTTCCTAAATATGTTAGTTATGCTTTTTGATATGGCTTCTTTTTTTATTATATTCTCCTTTGTTACTGATTTCTTTATATTTAAGGCTATAGTTTTTTTCAGAACAAAGATATTTAGAGAGAAATACTACGCAATTTTCAGTATAATGCTTCCTGCAGGATAACTATTCATTTGATACAATCTTAATCCATTATATTTGCTCTCCTTTTAAGTTGGATCATTTTTGCATTTGATTAAAAATGTAAAATTATAATCTAGCACTATCCTTTATTTTAAGCACAAAGGAACAAACACAAAAGCCAGTTGCTTGCTATTCCTGAGACAGACCTTTATACTCCTGGCCTCATGTTGCTTTGGTTGACAAGATCAGTTGTGTTTTGGCTGAAATGTGAGGTATTATCCTAAATTTAACATTGTCACTACTTAAAAGAGAATAAAGTTCACCGTTCAAATCTCTCCAAGAAAAACTACTTGATAAGAGTTTTAGATCATAATTATTTTATTCAGCCTTACACTGAAATTTCTCCTTATACTCTCTCTGTTGAAACTGTTTCTGTCAGTCGAGATCCAGAGCTTATTTTATTTTCTGCCTTATATTCATCAGACTGAAGTGTGAATGGTGGTGTTGACCTACTTTAATACATTAATGTGTACCAGTCCTTAAACAAAGTGACATCTGTATTTTCAACTTTTTCAACTGTCACTCACATGATGACTAATAGTATGTAATGATGCTTGGCTACTGCCCCAAATGAAAACAGATCAGTCTCTTTAGCATTCTACTTCTCTCCTCTTTGAGGATTTTGTGATACCTACATTAAGGGTCGTGGGTCAGTTACTTTAAGGCATTTACAAAATAGTCCTCTACATGTCAGTAACACATCTAGGTCTCTTTTACAGCAGATTAGGTAGTCAGACGAGGCTAGGATGAAATTACCTGATCAAATGTATGTTCTGCATTACAGTAGAATGAATAAACATCTGGAAGCCACAGATATCATTGAGTAGGTCTTGACAGAATACAAAATGCAGATATTCTAGCTTAAATGTTACACCTAGGCTGCAGACACCTTAAGATAAGTGAGGTGATGCCAATTTTGACTACCACAGACAATTTCAATACCAAAAGATTTCAGCTCTTTGTAGATGTGCTGGTTCAGTAGGTCAGCAGCTAATATCTTTATTCATAAGCAATATGTATTTAACAATTCATTCTGACATTTCTGTGTAACATTATGCCATAATATTTAATGAAACTAATCAATTTTTATTCTTAGTTTGAAATACATTATTTATCACTTTGTTTTGTATGAGATGAAGAAGTATTCATAAAGCATACAATTTTAAAGGATTCAAAGTGCTTAATTGTTACTTTGCCATGTTTTTTTAAAACTCTTTTGAAGGTAACACCCTCTTTTCAATTGATGGGTTGAAATCATGCCTTTTGTTAGCCTCTTGCATGACCCTGTCAGAAAGTATAGCACATCTTCACTGAGCAGACATACTTTCAATCCATGAGAAGGATAATTCTTGATAAATCTTGTTTGCTGGCATTCATACAAAATCTTTTATGTTAATAGGACTAATAATTACATTTTTCTTTGCAGCATTAACAGTAGCACTAAAATTAACAAAAATACATAATTCCAATTCTTCATCTTACTAATAACATTGTTCTTTTCTTCAGGGTGCTGATGAAGAGTGTATACAATCCATGGGTCAAAACTGACCTGATTTATTAATTTATACATACACAGAGCTATAAATGAAAAATAGTTAATATTTTTGTAGAATAAAGAATTAAAACCATGCCTTTGGAAGGAATTACGCATGTGTGTGTATGTGTGCATGTATAATTTTAAAGACTCATGGAAAAGTAAAATATTTATTCCTTTTCTATGTATCATTTAAAATACAACTATCCATTGGGCTAATGGGAAATAATTAATATTTTTAACATATACAATGTGAACAACAGAAATAACCAGTGTCTAAGACATTTCTCTCCTATTAGGATATGTGTTATCCATTTAGTTCTATTCACTACACATTCTAAAGTACATAAATGCTCCTCATAGTTGCAGATTATGGTCTAGAACTTGGGGGATAGACACTCATGCTGTAAAGATTAACTGGAATAGAACCAAGATGTTCACGTAATATGTTACATTTGTGCTGTTATAACCTTGACATAAATGCATATTGTTAATTTTATAGCAAAGACTTTGTCAAATGACAGCTCGTTCTTTTTATTCATTTTCACATATCTTCCTACATTGACCTTGCTTTGAGAAAGGAAACTTTTAAAGACAATAATAATTAGCTGTCAGAGATATTTGTCAAAGACTTTGTTCCCTAACATCTATTTAATCACAGCTGACCGTCAAGAACCAGGTTTCTGTTAATATCTTAGATTAAGTCCTTCTATTTTTCAGTCTAATGCAGAATTTTATTGTCAGCTTATGTTAAAGCAATGGAAATGTGTTGCTTCCTAATTCTAAGAAACTTCTTAGAGACTTTCTACATTAAATATATTTCATTGTCATAATTTTGAATTTTCCTTGTACTAAACCCTCTTTGGTCAGCCATATGTTTTTCATGGAGTTCCTTCAGTGAAAGCATGATGTTCCCACTTTCATTTGGCCCTTTAATTAGTGTCACACTCTAATCTCTGTGAAAGAAATGTGACAGGATCTACATCACTTCCAATTCACAGAGAGCACCGTTGGAAAGGCAGAAGAGTCAGAACACCTGGAAATCTCTTCTATGTCTCTTTTTGTTGCCCCAGATCAGACAGAAGGGTTATTGTCCCTGAACCATTGTTTCTGCCTACTGTGTGTATAGCAACATCAGGGATGGTAGGTTTTGGAGGTTGTACACCTCTGTGAGGCTGGTACCACCTGCTTTATGAACTGCAAGGAGGGTCATCTTCTTCCATTATCTCATTTTTTTTTTTTTTATAGCAGTTTCAATCCCAGAAGCAAATCCCCTTGTTTATTTTATAAATGTTCTTTCAGATCAACTTCTAAATTTTGCCAAAAGGCAACAAACTTAACACCTTCTGTTGACTTTTTTTTTCCAAGAGTGCAGTACAAAGACAAAAACTTAATCCATCATATTGCATAAAGCTCTCTGGTGCCTTATTAATGGTGCCTGGTTAATATTCCAGTGATACCAAAAAGATTAAGACGTATTTGTTACATCACTTTTTTCCATGATGTTTATTTTTGTAAAGCAGGACATTTCAACCCTGCTATAGATGATAGCAAATCTGTTGATCAAACTGACACAAGGGTTTCATCTACAATTTGATTTATGTTCCCTTTGTTTAATTTGCATAATTTTCATAAGGTCAGTAATAACACCCTCAGTTATTAGTAAAAGTGGCATAACTAGCTTCAGACTAGTTAAAGAAGAATAAATCTTATCAATCTGTTGAACGAGAGAATTTCACTCCTCATGACATTGATGCAACACAAAAGACGAACAGAGATGACACTGATTTGTCACAACTATGCCTGTATGTAGATCTGCACTGGCTTTCACTGGAGTGATTCTTGAGTCTTGACTGGGTGATTTCTAATTATGACTGGCAAGAGTTTTAGTACATATCACCCAGTAAACCTAGTATATGTAAAGGGTGTGGATGATCCATATCAAAAGGAGTTTTCTCCATCAAAGTTTACAAAGGAGAACTCCTGATAAAAAACAATGGCCAAGGGTACACATACCCCTTGGTAAACAACAGACCAGAAAAGGAAATCAGAATCAGATGAAAATATATGTCCACCAGACTTACGTATTTTGAGAAAACCTGATTAATCTTGATTACAAAATCACAGAATCATAGAATCGTTGGAGTTGGTAGGGACCTCCAGAGGTCATCAAGTCCAACCCCCCAGCAAAACAGCTTGCATAGAGCACATTACACAGGATCACATCCAGGAGGGTTTTGAAAGTCTCTAGAGAAGGAGACTTCACAACCTCTCTGGGCAGCCTGTTCCAGTGCTTCATCACCTTCACAGTAAAGTTTTTCTCATATTTAGATAGAACTTCCTCTGTTCCAGCTTGTGCCCATTGCTCCTTGTCTTGTCATTGGACACCACTGAAAAGAGTCTGGCTCCTTCCTCCTTGCACCCACCCTTTAGATATTTATAGCCATTGATAAGGTCTCCTCTCAGACTTCTCTTCTCCAGCCTAAATAGTCCCAACTCTCTCAACCTTTCCTTGTAAGAGAGATGCTCCACACAACCCTCTGGTGTGTTAGTCACACCTTCCAGTTTTCTATCATCAGGAAGCTTGCTGAGGATACACTCCGTCCCCTCTCCTAGGTCATTGATGAACATGTTAAATACAGCTGGACACAATACTAACCCCTGGGGAACACCACTGGTTACAAGCCTTCAACTTGACCCTCTAATGCTGATCATGACCCTCTGAGCTCTGTCACTCAACCAGCTCTCATTCTACCTCATTGCCCTCTCATCTAATCCACACTTCATGGGTTTCCTAGTGAGGATGTTATGAGAGACAGTGTCAAAAGCCTTGCTGAACTCAAGATAGGTGACACTCATATCTACACATGTCCACACATGATTACATCTGTCTAATTCTCACTGGCTACTCCCTTGCATATAGGATAGCCCAATATTTGCAAGCCAACTAAGTCTCTTCACTGGGAACAAGATTCAGCACCTACAATGTCTGTTTGTACACTTTTCGGGGATCATTTATAAATAGCAGACCTTTTCATTTTTTGCATCACAGAAGCTCAGGGTTTTCAAGCAAGGACTTGCAAAAGCTTGCTCATTATGCAGCAGTACTTTTATCAGCACTGCTGGGCCCTGTTCTCTTTTTGGGGCCTGATTCCTGTAATATCTTTATCAATGATCTGGATGAGGGAATTGAGAGCACAGTAAGTTTGCAGGTGACACCAGGTTGGGTGGATGTACTGATCTGCTTGATTATGTCCCTCTAAAGAGGGATCTGGACAGGTTGGATTGACAGGCCAAGGTCAATTTTATAAGAATCAATAAGGCCAAGTGGCAAGTCCTTCACTTGGCTCACAACCACCCCCTGAAATGCTACAGGCTTTGGGAAGAGTGTCTGGAAAGATGCCCATTAGAAAAGGACCTGAGGGTGTTGGTTGATAGTCAGCTTACTGAACGTGAGACAGCAGTGTGTGCCCAGGTGACCAAGGAGGCCAACAGCATCCTGGCTTGTATCAGAAATAGTGTGGTCAGTAGGACTCAGGAAGTGATTGTCCCCCTCTACATGGGACTGATGAAGTCTCATCTTGAATACTGTGTTCAGTTTTAGGCATCTCACTTGAAGGAGGGCATTGAGGTGCTGGAACATCTCTGAGGAAGGGCAACAAAGCTGGTGAGGAGTCTAAAGAACAAGTCTTATGAGGAGCAACTGAGAGAACTGGGCTTGTTTAGCCTGGATAAAAGGAGGCTGAGGGGAGACTTCATTGAACTCTACAACTACCTGAAAAGAGATTGTAGTGAGGTTCAGCATCTTCTCCCAAGTAATAAATGATAGGATGGGAGGAAATGGCCTAATATTGTTCCAAGGGAGGTCTAGGTTGGATATTAGGAAAAATTTATTCTCAGAAGGGGTTGAGAAGCACTGAGACAGGCTGCCTACAGAAGTGGTGAAGTCACTATCCCTCCAGGTACTTAAAAAACATGCAGATGTGGTGCTTAAGGACATGGTTTAATCGTGACTTTGCAGTGTTGGGTTAATGGTTGGACTTGGTGATCTTCAAAGTCTCTTCCAACCAAAATTATTCTATGGTTCTATTTTAAAACCTGTGGGTGATGGCAATCTCCTTTAAAGATCTCTTCCAGATTTGTTTCTGTAGCAACAAGCATTGGTACAAGGAAATACAATATTCACCTCTATAAAGTTAGCTGCAACTTATGTGGGATGTGCTACTGGTTTTAATAGTCCATACTGATTGCATTAGTCTGGTACTTATTTTTCTAGCCTCTGTGCGCCTGCAAGGTACATGCTTACTACATTTAGTAACAGTAGGGGTTTAGCTGTGTCTACATTTAGCCTGTATCTAGTGTTAAACTATAGCAGCTGCTCTCTCACCTGATGACCACTCCACAGCAGAGAAGGGGAATCAGGAAAAGAAGATCCATCAGTTAAGGTGAAAATGGATTTAATGAAACAGCCAGACTAAAACCAGTGCTAGTGTAAACAAAGTTATACTGAACCCAGCAAACATACTGCAGTGTCAATGAACAGGAAAGCAGCCCTCAGGAGCAGGGTCAGGAAGGACAAGAGAAGGAATCCAAGCAGAAGGCCATCCCTCAGCAATCTTCCACCTTTATACTGAGTATGACATTTATGGGGTGGGCTACACCTGTATCCAACTCAGGTTAGCTTCCCTGGCTGACTTGAAACTGCTAATGGCCTGCAGACCATGACAAGACTGTGATTCTGTCCCATTGACACCAGGACAAACTGACAAGAATATAATATGGCTGTAATATTATAAAAAAAAAAATAATTCCAATGTAGGAATATTAAAAATAACATCATAAAGCATTTTTGCTGGAGAAATTTTATTTCTTTTTCTCCAAAATTGCTATAAAGGTTGATGAGTTTTCATGTTCCCCTGGAAGACTTATTTGTTTGCTTTCAGTTATCTTCTTTTTTTAATTATTTTTTTTATTTTGCTTTGTTTTTGTTGTCTTTCTTCTATTGTTATTCTTTTTTTTTTTGATTGTGATATTGAAGAAAAATAAAAAATGGTCAGAAGTGAGGATAAGTACGTTAACATTCATATCCTGTAGTTTTTCTTGAAACAATTAAAGATGATAAAAAATATTCATTTGATTAAAAGATCATTTTTCACTAATGTGCATAAATGTTCTCATTAATTCCTCTTCTCTACAGTTATCTGCTATCATCCTGAACTTTAGAAGAAACTCTTTTTTTTTTTTCTTTATCCCCAATGAACCTCACCAGGCCCATTCTCCAGCACTATTTCTTAAACAGACAAATGTCTTCCCACACTTCTTCCTTCAGAGCAGAGAATCCCCATTTGCTGGTCAAAATACCTCCTGAAGAACTTCCATATGAATGGATGGCACATGCCTGATTTCCCTTTTTATCTGTTGCTATCACAGACAGTGTCCAACAGCAGCAAATACAAATTTTTGATAGCTTGTGTGCTACATCCTGCAGAGAGTAGCTGCAGTCACCAGGGAATAGCAGGAACAGAAGTAATACATTACAGGTAAGGCTGGTCCTGAGACTTGTATCCATGTCTGCCATTACTCACAGAGGTAGATTTTATGATGTTGCCATTTTAGATTTTTCTGGTTTAGGAACTTGCTACTGTAGATGTTGTTTCCTCTTTCAGTAACCCCTGGAGTGTCTCAGATATTACTTTATGTTATTGATAGCGGATGCGGATATAGTCTCTATGGTATATGTGACATTTCTTGTGAAACTGCTATCATTTACTGTTAAATCTAATTTGAGAAAAGAAACCAACTGCATCGCACATTGTGTATGTATTAGAAAAATAAAGGAACCGAACAGTAATAAATCAAAGTAATGAAAGTAGTAGGTTTCCTTCTGTGGAATCACAGACTGCTCAATTGCAGGTCCTCTAAATTGTGCCCAAGCTCTCCAGACACCAGCAGTCTTCAAAAGGTCTCATTGTGAATTTTTCTGCTGTGAAACACAATAAAGTAATGTTCTGAAAAACAATGAAACCAACCAATTTAAAATTTTTTAACACAGTAATAAAAACACATTTCATTTGTTTTATGGCTCAAGCATAGCTGTTGTTGACATATAGAGGCTCAGTTTGGAAGTCCATAACCAGTCTTATACTCTACTAGGGAAGTTTCTGCACCAAACTGCTAACAGTAGGTACATGCAAACTTTTTGACTTTGAATTCTTCCCTTTCATTCTTTGTAGCCCTTCAAAGCCTACTGAAAGGCACCATAGGTGTTTGAATTCAATTCATTTACTTTTTCTATCACTTTCATATAAAGATAAATCTTGAAAAAAAAACCCCAATTATTTCATTTTCCCAAGAGAAGACAGTTATACTGATGATGAAAATCAGATATAACCCAATCTGAATTTAAGTGTCCCCCAACACTCCTTGAGTTTCATCTGTGATTAGACCAGAAATTAGACCAAACCTTTAATGAAGGTCTGAAATATTCAGATAACATTTTATTTTTATGTATGCAAATTTTCCTTATGGGTTCCAGATGGAACTGCAAATGATGAAACACCAACAGGGTTTGTTGCAGTATTTCAGAACCAAAAGCAGAACAGCTCTAAATTTTCCAAGATCTCTTCTTGTAAGATCTCCAGATTTGTTCTAAAGCTAAAACTAGTCAAAGAGTTCAGCTGAACTCTGTCTACTCATCAAAATATTCTACATTTAGATAAATGGGATCTAAGCAATGAACATTTATGACTTTACCTACTTTAATGAAAATCCATGTCAAATATGTTTTCAGTGGCAACCAGGATGAATAGAGAAAAAAATAAGACATGGAAAACTTGGAAAGGTGTGTGTATGGAGAAATGAGAATGCAGAAACTTAGTTTTAGTGATAAAGTTCTGGTAGCTATATGGAGGAAAACAGATCTGTGTTTTGTGGTGGTTTAAATACATATCAAAATTATTAAGACTTTTGGTGACTTTAATAGGTTCTGGATTATGTTTTTAAGGAACAGAAAGAAAGAGATATTGAAAAGTACTACTATCTGCCTTGTAATCATCTGTCACTGACAAAGTATTTAAGATCCAAAAATGGTCCAAGGCAAAAATTTGCCAAAACTAGCCTATCAGACTGTTTGGCCCTTTAACTTCTCATCCTCAGTGCTAGCAGTTACTGAAATAACTTAAGCTTGAAACTCCCATTAATGGTGTACTTTACTGCATGATCTGAGAATGAAGAACTTTATGAAAGTATGTGAATTCCACTTTCTTTGGTCGAGGAACTGTAAAAGCCAAAAAAATAAGTCAGCAGGGTTTTGTTGCCTTTGCATGTTACATCAACCTACTTACTCAAAAGCAAAGAAGTATGTGCAAATGAAAATAAACCAGAGTTAATTTGGTGCATGCAACCTTGTTAACCATTTAAAAAATGTGATAAACATTGTACCCTGAGAGTGAATCAAGAAATTAATGTGTAATTTTTAATATAGAGGAATGCCACATTCCCAGGAAAACTTTAATAGGACATGACTGTGTAATTTGCTCTTTAGAACTCCTAACTCTCTTCCTGCTTTGTCTAGAAACTGGACTACCTTCCATTCCCTCTTTGTAACTTGGCATAATTAAAAATCCATTATACTTCCCTCTCTCTAACAACAGTACATAAATTAAGTGTCAGTAGTGTTGAAACACATGCAAAATGTGCTATGACCCTTTCACAGTGTCACTTATCTGCAATGCAAATTTATCCTGGGCAATCAGAAATTCAGTGAATAATTTTCATGTAGAACTCAATCTTTTATAGCTAAGTAGTGTTCATTTGTTGATTCACAGTTCAGAATTTACTGAGGTGTTTATTTTTGCTAATCAAATGTGCTCTTCTCTAGTTATTTCTGTACTCCAGAACTCCCAGCAGTCAGCCTCAAGGATACCTCATTGCCTCTTAGTACCAAGAACTGCAGAAAGATGTAGCCAAGCTTTCACTTTAAAAGTGTCCATTTTCAGTAAGAAGAAGATGTATCATGAAGCCTATTCTGCTAAAATGTGTTTAGTACATATCTTTTTTTCCCTCTTTTGTGTTTTCACATTTCTATTTTAGATGTAGGAAATAAAAATTACCTAGCCCAGTGCTCCTTAGACCTCTTTGACTCAAAGCTACTATCATCTGATTAAATCAAAACTCACAGTTGTGAAGTTGCATGAATCCAGGGCTTACAAAAAGGGAAAAAGTACTTGTAGTGGCTGAGGTCAGATGTATGTTGTAACTTTGCAAGCACCTGATGTTATCTCTCTGTCTTGATTGGCGCTGTTAATTTTTAGTTTTTTCCTGTTAAAAAAATTGTTCTTCTAAGTTTTTCCAAAGATGCTGTATGAAATTTCACTTCTCATTCTCAAACGTTGGCAAGTTCTACAAGGTATGTATGGACAATAATCGTAGAAATGTTGGCTGCAAGCAAACTCTAGAAGTCATGTAGTTGAACCTCTTGTTCAAAGCACGATCAGGTCATACAGGGTGCTGCTGAGTGGCCAGGAAGGCCAAGGCATGGCTGTAACTGAACTTGGCAAGGGACATACAGAATAACAACGAGGGCTTCTATAGGTATGCAAGCCAGAAAAGGAAGGTCAAAGGAAAGCGTACCCCCTCCATGAACAAAACTGGCAAACTGGTAACAACAGCTGAGAAGAATACTGAGGTACTCAACAACATTTTACTTCAGTCTTCAGGATCAACCTCTCTTCACACACCTCTTGAGAAGATGGACCTCAAGGCAAGGACTGGGGGAGAAACATCTCTCCCACTGTAAGAGATCAAGTTTGTGACCACCTGAGGAACCTGAACATGTGTAAGTCTATGGGACCTGATGACATATATCCCAGAGTCCTGAGGGAATTGGCTGATATAGTTGCCAAGCCATCCTCCATAACATTTGAAAAGTCATGGCAATCAGGTGAAGTCCCTGATGACTGAAAAAGGGGGAACATTGCACCCATTTTAAAAAAAAGGTAGAAAGGAGAACCCTCAGAACTACTGACCTGTCAGCCTCATCTCTGTACCTAGGAATACTATGACACAGAGCCCTCTAGAAGCTATGCTAAGGCACATGGAGGAGAGGGAGGTGATTTGAGACAGCCACTATGGCTTCACCAAGGGCAAGTCTTGCTTGACCAACCTAGTGGCCTTCTGTGATGGAGTGACTATACCAGTGGACAAGGGAAGAACCACAGATGCCATCCATCTGAACTTCTGTAAGGCCTTTGACACTGTCCCTCACAACATCCTTCTTTCTAAATTGGAAAGATATGGAGCTGATTCATGAACTGTTCACTGGATAAGGAATTGACTGGATGAGTGCATTCAGAGAGTAGTGGTCAAGAGATCAATGTCCAGTTGGAGATCAGTGATGAGTGGTGTCCCTCAGGAGTCTATGTTGGGACCAGTACTGTTGCATACCTTCATCAGTGACATAGACAATGAGATCACTTCATCACTTACACCCGTGGCAAGTTTGCAGATGACATGAGAGTAGTATGGTTGATGGTGACATGCCTGAGGGATGGGATGCCATCCAGAGGGACCTGAACAAATGAGAAGTGGGCCCATGTGAATCTCATGAGGCTCAACAAGGCCAAGTGCAAGATCCTGCAGTGCATGACCTGCCAGAGCAACTCATAGTTATTAATACAGGCCTGAGAATGATGTGACTGAGGGCAACGCTATGAAGAAGGACTTGGGGATACTGGTGGATGAAAAGCTGGACATGAAATGGCAACGTGCATTCATAGTCAAGAAAGACAAATGCATCATAGGGTGCATCAAAAGAAGTGTGGACAGCAGGTCAAAGGAGGTGATTTTTTCCCCCTCTATTCTGCTCTAGTGAGACTTCGCCTGGAGCACGGCATCCAGCTCTGGAGTCCACAACACAGGAAAGACATGAGCCTGCTGGAGCAGATCCAGAGGAGGGCCACGGAAATGATCAGAGGGCTGGGGCACCTCTCCTATGAGGACAGGCTGAGAGAGTTGGGGTTTTTTAGCCTGGAGAAGGGTGGCTCCAGTCTGTCTGTAAGAACTTACTGCTTTTTTATGGGTTAGAGAGCAGGCTGCATCTTTGAAGACCTCACTGATTTTCAAAGAATGTGGTAGCTTTTGTGCTTTCCAGTGTTTCACTGGAAAAACATTAACAAAATTTGAATCTAATCTTTCTTGTATCTCTAGCATCTACTTTTTTATTCTTCTTGCCTTGTTTAAAGACCACTGATTTTTTCTTCATGCATTGTCCACCTTAGTATGAGTTCAGGAGATCTTTACCAGGCTTCCTATCAGTGCAGCTGTCATCTTCTTCAGTGAAACACACTTTCAACAACTCAGTTAAAAGCAAAATGTTGAAAATTTGTTAATTCTGTGTGTAATGTCTGCTTTAAGGCAGGCTTCTGGGAAAAACAGGAATTTGAAAAACTAATAAAAATAAGTATAAAATCCAGGAATTCTCACATAAAAAAGGAAAACCTTTGAATGCTTGACTTCATGACTGACAGATAGACCTTTCTTTTAGCTTTGTGTTCTTGCAAATATGTAAGCAATTTTATCTTAGGATGAAATAGAAACTTACAAGCAAATCTTTTCTGTTTCATTATTTCTTTCAGTCATTGGCTTGTCTCTTCCCCAAAGGGTGACTTGATTGAAGTCTTCACATTACTTTCTGATGGCTTGAACTCCTTGTGGTACTGCTGTGCAGCGAGACAAGTAGAGACCAAGGGTAAATTAAAGAGGGTGGTCATTCACTTCAGAGGTGCTCACATCACTGCTCTGTCTCTGAAAACAGTCATGTTTGGAAAGTTTCCTCCACATTTACTGTAACAACTAAAAGCCTATGAGTTTAGTTCAGTTAAATCCTAGGTTCTTTAAAAAGATTTAATTGTTGCATTATATGAATATTAATATTTTCATTCACAGTTTCAGTTTTTAATGCATCTAATCTCTGGTCTCATAATACCTGTTGTCTTGATGTATTTATAAAGAACCCTTGGGCAGCTTTAATTTATGCTTATTTCTATTTATCCTTTTTTTTTTTTTTTTTTTTAATATTTGAACTGACTGTGAGATACCAGAGTAATCTTGGATGTTTGAGCAACTATTATGATGCTATTGGCTGATTCTGGGCATCATAAGTAAGATTCTCTTTCATTCAGAAAAAAGTCATAAGGTTTTAGCAGTAGCATTGTTCTTGTCTAGTCCTCTAGGCGGGACTTAGCAGAGTAACTGGAAAACTCTTGCCTTATGTCTTAATTTCCGTCAGGTCCTTGTTTGGCTGAGTGAAGTAGTAATTTTCAGGTCATGACTAATCTTGCTAACAATGTAAAATAGATCAGATGAATAGAAATTTAGAAGGCATTCTTTTCTCCATTGTTTGAAGAAAGAAAGAGCCAGTGAGAGTCAGCTCAACCTTAGATACTTACATTGTGGGCATCTAAATGTAAGGTATAAGAATCTTTCCAGAGATGAGTTAAATAAAAATGACTTGGAAGCAATGGAGTCTGTGTGGGTGTTTTGTTTTATTTTTATTCTGTTTGGAATTAGAGGGAAATTATTTAAGGTAAGAATATTTAGTGAAGTACCGGAAAAGTGTACTTAGGCATGTTGTAGAATCCCACTGACTTGAGGATTTTATGACACGGTGGACAGCTATTTGTCCACAATGTAGTGAGAGACAGAGAAAGCAAAAGCCTCTTGTAATTCAGATAAGATATATGTGTAAAAGATGAGAAAAAAGTGTGGGTATGTGTGGGCACTCTTGCACTGCTATTAGGGATATGCTGAACAGATTTCCAATATACTCTCCTCATAACATGAGACTAAAAGGACTGAAAAAGGCGGTCATCTGTTTGTACATTGGATACTATAAGATATTTTTTCTTATACTGGATATAAGGAACATCACATAATTTGCTACATCCCTGAGTAGGTCTTTCTTTCTAATATACTTCCAATTAGAGTTCCTTGGGGAACCAGTACATTAAACAAAAATAATCCACCTTTCAAGTGACAACAACATGAATCTTAAAACCTACTCACCATCCTACACTGTTCTTGGATGAGGAAAATACTTAATTTTATCCCTCAGGAAACTAGGACACACTGAAACCTGCTCCTGTTATGATCTTAAAGCTGCAGGTTGGGTGGTGGGGAAGGAGGAAATTAATCAGGATTTAGACAAGTATCTGAAACAGGCAGGCTGACCTGGGATGTCAGGCAGCTCTGATGATGTGTCCAATGACAAACAGGTTTATACTGGACTTTCTGTGTAATCACTAAGCCAAAACACTTAGGAGGAAGCTGAAAATCTAAGGAAAAGGAAGGAAATAGTGGGATAGTTCATGATGGGGTTATAAATTGGTTTCTGTTTGCCAGTTTAAGGTCTCCACTTTGGGATTACAAAGAGAGAATGATTTTTCTCAGCCCTGGCTTAACAATTTTTGAAGTGGTGACAAGGCAGCAGGAAGGGGATAAGGCAAAGTTTGTGAGATAATAAGTGCAACAGGGACTTTGGGAAGAAAGGACAGAAAAAAACACTTTTAAATGTGAATGTTGCAGTAAGTATATTACCCCCCAGTCTTTCCAGATGAAGGTTTGAAGAGAGAGAAAAATATTTTCCTCACACTTCTTGGTTGTGTCTGTGAGTTTATAGGAACTTGTCACACATCCCAATATATAATGCCAAGATTCGCAGATTTTTTTTTTTTCTTTTTTTTTAATGCTTGTATAAAATAGTTGTCTTCTGTAGAGAATAATCCATTTTTTTTCACTTTCAGAGCTACTTTGCTAAAATTTGCTGCCTGCAGCCACCAGGTATCTCCTAAGAAATCATTTTAAACAAACAATGACAATGTACAAAATATCAACAGAAATGGAATCAGTAAAAGCAAACTCTGCATGCTCCTCAAAATAAGTGTCCTTTTAGGTAATAAAGGAACCCCAGTCGTGAATTCCTCTGGCTCCAATTCCTTTCAAAGTTGCCTTTTGCTTTTGTATGCTGCTTTTCCTTCCCCTGAGATTGTTCCCTACGTGAAGCTGTTAAAGATATTTTTAGGTACAGACAGAGATTGCCTGTAGCACCGACTAAATGAGACTGTCACATAGGAAGGCTGTAAATGCACACAAATAATAAAGCAAGATCTAAGACTTTGTCTACTGCCACCTGTTCCTAATATCCTCTCATGGCCCCTGGCAAAGAAAGAAACTGAAGATGAAACAATACTTTCAGTTGCACAAGGGGATTGTTTTGCCTGGGTGGTACTATGCAAAAGTTGCGTCGCAGGAATCATCATGGGGGCAGATGTAGAAAAGATGTAATGGGAATTATGGCCATTGTGAAAGCTCCCAGATAAAACTTCTAGAAAGCTGTGCAGCACCCTCCAAAAAGAAGTGCAATCATGTGGCCTGTTTAAAAGATGCAGCTTCCTGTTAACGCTGCTGGAAGGAAGAACAGGGCACTTGTAGGAGTATGGATTCAGGCAGAATGTTTTTACTCCTTTTTCTCCAGAGGTCAGTGTATGAACTCATCTGTGGGTAATGCTCAGACCTCTTGGAATAAGGATGTGTTAGTTGCTCCTAAGAAAAGTAAAGGCCAGTGAAGTATCAAAACATTTAAGAACAAAAAAAGAGACCATATGTAAATTATTGTTTCTCAGTCCTTCTCCTACCATGTACTGGCTGCTCTGCACCATTGGTCTCTATCATCTCTCCAGGTCATTTCAGCAGCTCTGCCCTACTAATACCTGGTGCAGATGCTTTCCCACTGGCCACAATTGTCTGCTCTAGAATTTACATCTATCTTCTTAAGATAGCCACATTCATTTAGTGCTTGACCAGCTTGACATTGCTTTTGTCAGTCAGATTTCTTTATCTGGGGACATTACCGTGGCTAACAAACATATACATAGCATTGTGATGAAGCAGCACAAAATTGGATCTCCTTGGTCAGTAGTCCAATACAAAGAATCAAAACTACAATTCCTCTTCACACAAGTAAGCGGTTCCTTATGCATTATGCTATTAATTTCTCATTTGTTGTCATATTCCAACATGCATATTCTAATTAGTCAATTATGATATTTGTATGCTGAGTATGTGCATAAGCAGCAGTCATTAGTAGCACTCTATTCACTAATCATTATGTACCTTTTTATGACATATTTGAACATTTTACTCCATCAAGCACCATAGACTTGTGTGGAGCTTTGTTAGCCCTTAGACAAACTACAGCCACTTGCTCATTAGATTGTTTTCCAACTATTTGAGAGTCACATTTTCAAACTATGTAGCCATCATGTTTTTCAGACCTTAACACTTTGATTTAACACAGATATTAAATGAGGGCAAAAGGCTATTATTATACACAGACTGCCCTTATCAGAAATGGCCAGATGAGGACTGCAACAGCATCTGAAACATGTTTATGTGCCCTCTCTCAGCTTTTTGGTCTTGACTTGCCTGACACTGATACCAGAAAAATGTGTTGTCTTGTTAAGCTTCCTACCTGTCAAGGATTTCCCAAATAAGAATTATTACACCAAACTGCACCAAACACCAATACTGCAAAGGTAGGACTGAGCACCCCAGCCAGCTGTGGGCTACCACAGATGAACAGCTGCCCAGCTCCAGATGTGTGTCTCTTGATGGGTAGCACATGTCTGGGTTTGAGCTCAAGTGGGCAACAGCTTCAGTGAGGCTGTCTAAAACTTGTCTTCATTACAATAGGGATGTATTCTGTCAGATGTCTTGCAGAGTGTTTCTGGGATCCTGCATTGTGAGGGAAAAAAGAAAAAAAACCTAAATAAAGTACACTTCCTGAACCCATAAATACACAACACAAAAAGGAGCTGTCACTCATATTTGATCAAGCACCTCTTCAGAGAACAAACTCTCTCTCTCTCTTTTGGCATGCTTTGATGAACAGTGAAATAGTTAATAGACTTGACATTTATGGATTCTCAGGAACAAATACACTCACTAGAGCCTCATGGTGAACCAAGTCAAGCCTTCATTGTCAGCTTCTACTTACAAGCCTATAACATGTTGTCATGGGAAGATTTTTATGACACTAAAAAGAAGAAAAATGATGATTTTAAATACTTCTAGCAGAAATATTTTATACATGTAAAGATATACACAGTGGTTTTCTGCTATATAAAGACAGGTATTTCTTTTTTTTCTTTTTTTTTTTTTTTTTTTTGGGGGGGGGGGGGGGGGGGGTTGTATCTTTCCCAGAGATGAATTCTCTTCAATCAAAAATCTTCTGTAATCACATGAAAATATGAGACATTAAGGTTCAGTGAGTTAATTTAAAAAGAAGATTGAATTCCCATTTTTCCTAACCTTAAACATCTACTGGGGCAAAAGTAAAACATCAATAGGAAACAAATAGTTGGTACCTAAATTGAAAAAGTATGTATATTTATGTAGTCAAAAGAGAGACATAAATCTTTAATGAACCCACATTTGTTCATTCCTGCCCAACAGCTAATTCTGCCCCTAAATCTCAGGATCGATATTGTTCTTTTCAGTCTGAACCCAGTAATTCTGTTCCTCCTTTAACTCTGTTTCTTGTGTAGCATCTGGGATTCTTTCACACCATTCCTAAGGCTGGGATGCTGGTCTGTGCTTCAGTTCTCTCTCTGCTTTTGTGGAGTCTCAGGGTTTGGGTAGTTAAGATCATTCCTGTTGCTGTCAGACTGATAGATGACGGAGGAACAACTGGAATATCCCTGGTTTATGCTTTATTTTTTTCTCTTTTTCCTGTCAATGGAAAAAGAGAAGGAAGCTCACTTACTCTTCATAATGTCCCGGACTGGTTGTTATTTCCCATAGGTGTGGTTTTAAAAAAAAAAAAAAGATTAAACAGTTTTGTCAAAGCAGATCGAAAGAAGCTGGCTTCTTCAGATAATGCTACATGCATGCACAATGCCCAGAAAGGAGGATCAAATTGGAAGAATTTAGTTCTTTTGTCTGTGGCTCATAAGCACTGAAAATAATCAGTACATTCCTGTGAAAGTTCAGGCTGTTATTCTCTCACTTAAACATCAGTTTTCAGACCACTAATATCTGAGCTTTTGTAAAAGATGCTAAGTATCAAACATGGCCACCCAGCAAGCTACTGTAGACTTGGTAATTTTTTTTAAATAATCTAGAATGAGAGTTTACTTCTTTGTAACTGTATGGCTTGTGGTGATACTGACTAGTAACATCTGGAAGAAGGGATATCTGATAATGCTGTTCTTTACAGCCTACTTGTGGAAGATAAATAAAGTGGGTCAATCATTGCAGTGGAAATGATGTTCACCTGCCCAGAAACTGACTGACTAAAGCTGCTGATGAAGTAGTTGTCCATTCTTTAGACTCCTCCTAGAAACTGCATGAGAGATCAGTAGTCTGAATGTCCTCTTATTCCAAACATAATTTTAGAGTAAAACCAACATAATTAAGAAACAGACAGGAAATGAGTCAGAGAGATAGGTTAACTTTTACCCACTATAAGAGGTATACAGGAAAACATCTGGAATATGCCAGCTGGGAATTAAATACACAGGTCAGGTCAGCTAGCCTATGTTTATCTTATGTTAGACTACTCATGAGGCCATGGGAAATATTCAAACAGAAAATAACTTACAATATAGAAGTATATTTTCAGTCAGGATATTGGGAAGAAAATTGGAAGTCTGAAGGAAAAATGACTGATGTAGGGTTATCCACATAATACAAGATACATGGAAAAAAATGTCATCCACCCAGATCCAAGTCTAGAAAACATTCACAGATTTCTAGAAAGACAAAATATTTCTTGAAACTCCTAGAGTAACTTTCCAAAACTAATGTTATTTTCCACTAATTCCACTTGTAGGCTTGACAAGAACATTAGTGTCATTTAGCAGCTGCCAGGGGCAACTAAACCCACTGCTCCAGCCAGGAATACCAGCACCTGGGACAAGTGAGCCTCCTTTGCATCTCTGCCTTACAACCACATAAAGTTCTCTGAACCCAACACCTTTTTTTTTTTTTTTTTTTCCCTTTAATTTTTATTATTTTGAGCTCAATCAATGCACTTGTTTTCTGAAACTTTGCTTTTTTTTTGAGAACTTTGGGTTTTACTCTGGTAATGATTTACAGCTTCCTTGCTGATTTGGCATCTGGGAAGGGGAAAGAGGTGTGGATGTACGTGTTGTAGGGAAAGTAATTCATTGGGAAGAAAGAGAAGACATCTGACAAAAAAAAAAAAAAAGCAAGCAGATGCAAATAACTAAGAGAGTATAATAAGAAAAGGGAAATGAAGCAAAGGCAGCACAACAGTATGATGGTACCTACTGCAAATAAAAGATTCTTAAAATAATCAATCAAAGTTGGAGGGATAATCTGATTATCACTCATAACTGAAAACCTGATTTAATAACTTCATGTGTCTCAACTGCTACGTAAACTAGCTACTAGTCTTAGTTGATTTAAGAAGTGTTGCAATACAGATTTGAAAGATTTTATTTAAATGACCGTGTAACCAAATTTCAATCAAATGTACAAATAAGCCTTTAAACATTACATAAAATCTCTTCAATCACTTTTATAAGATCCCATTGAAATATGTGAAAGTTTAGACCACAGTTAAAAAGTTTCTTGTCCTTGATCATTAAATATTCCTATGAAAAAGCACTACAGAGGGATAAACCATGTCACAATAGTTTTGGATGCTTCAAAACTATATTGCAAAATCTGTCTATTATGTGAAGACAGTCTAATGTGGATACCCTTTAGTAAAAATGTCTAGTAGCTGTTCAGATTTATTTTGAACAGTCGTGAGGATTTTTCTCTGAGCACTAAAAGTGAAATATGAACTGCATTTTGAGACTTGTGCTTTGAAAGCACATTGTGCATTAATATTTAATTTCGAATATAATGGTTTTATAATCTATATTTTTATAAAGTAGCAAGATGTTATATTATAATAAAGAACTGTGACATGTTCGTAATATAGGCTATTTTTACACATGAAGTTGTGGGTACACTTAAGGGATCACAATGCACATAGATTTTCATGCCTTCCAAAGATGGACTGTGTTTTGTTAAAAACAGACATGCAAGTATATGTGGATCATTGCCTGAATATCTGAAAATTTTTCTGAGCCTGTATTTCACAACAGTTTGCACAAAAAAAGGACAGCAATCAATGCACTATTTATTATCAAAGAAAAAAGACAATAAACAGACTAAAGGATGGGTTAATGCACAACTAAAAGCATTTCTGAGTTTAATTCAGTTATAGCACCACAGAATCTTTCAATTGCCTTAGATAGAAATTTTCCTTTGCCTTCAATATTCCTTGTATTTACTAATATGAAATACAGGGTATACCAATTATATAAGCTAATTTTTTTATCAAATGTCATATATTACATAAATATTTGTTTGACTTTGTTGTCACTAATGTTAATTTCCTTAACTGAGTTAACTCCATGATAAATTAAAGTGACTGAACTATGACTGTCATGTGTGAAGATTCCAGGTCTATCTGAAATCTGACCTGTTCCTTCTGTCCATAGCAAAAGTAATAGGGTGGATGATGAAATTTTATTCTTTCTCCTCCAGCTGTACTGGAGGTGAGGATAGGGGATGTTGGCAAAACGTGTCTGGATGTATTAATATCCTTGGACGCAGATATATGTTAGAGCATCTGGGTAGTCTGCATCATCTTAGAGTATTTTCCTCCAAATTTCCGTGGGGGAAAGGTAAATACAGAAGGAAAGTAAAAGAAAGGTAAATACAGAAAGGTAAATACAGAAGAAGTGATTACTTCATAGTAAAATGATTAGGGATACAGGGTGTAGTGGATGCTTCACCTTCCAGCATCAAGAAGTGCTTGACCTGAGTAACCTCATTTCATATCTGAGTGATCTGATCAGGAAACCTAAGTGAAGAAGAATGTCTTCAACAACCACCTATCTAGAGGCCACCCTGAGTCCAAACTGCAGTGAAACCCTGCTATAGGTGATCACAAAGAAAAAGAAACTGGATGACCTTCCTTCTTGTCAGCTGGAATTTGGTCACTGTGATGTTGCTCAGCTGCAGAGAGGACCTTGCTCTGCTGGACCATCATCATGAATCTCATAAATTATGTAGGCTGGGATTGGTGTGCATGTCAAGGGTCAGTCTAGTGCCCTGGAAACCAGAAAAGTAGACTGCCTGCTGATACCAAGTAGTTAACACTACATTTTCTCAACAAATAAGGGTCTTTTCACAAGCTGTAGTATTATTTGTGTGTTTCTAAGCTATCTCATTTTACATCTACAAAGGATTCCTTGAAAATCAATTCTTCTGTAAAAATGTTTGAAATTGCAATGTATCATTTTATGTTGGTACGGTAGGGCTTGCTAGGTTTTTGTTGACTTTTCTGGCAGAGATTTTAGAAATGGTTCAGAGATTATAAAGCAGCATAGAGATAAAGATCAGCTTTGAAAGATAAGATATACTGCTCACTATGATTTGTATGAACTAATCTCTAATGTCTCTTTGGGAAAAAATTGTCAACTGAAGCTTCTAGTCCATTGCATACATTAACAATGACTACTTATTAATCTTAGAACCTTTTCTAATTAACAGAGTAAATTCTAAAATGAATATAAATTGAATGTATCCAAGGGTAAAATATATTCAGCTATGAAATGTGCCCTTACATTTGCTAAAATATCTATGAAGTAAGATATTATTTCTGTGTGTCACAGAAATAATCTGTTTCATTTCTTTTCCATTTGCTTATAGTCAACAAGAAAAGAAGTGCCAGCAGCTGGCATTTTGCAAGTGACACATCTGTGTCAATCTTATATATTATTATAGGCATGGCTAGTAAAATTGCATTGCTGTTGTTGCCGCTGTTGCCATTGCAGCTGTTATGTACTATGTGCTACAGTGCTTTCTTCTAAATGCATGATCAATGACAAGTAGAAGGGAAATCTGAAGGGCAAATTTAGAGCAAATATCTTAAAGTCATAAAGTGCAATGTACAAATTAATCCCTGGGCTGAGTGATGCTTATGAAAAAGATATAAATACAAACTGACACTGTATGGAAATTCACTGTGCATGTTTCAACCAACAGTTTGCTCTATAAAAAGCAGCATGGACAAAAGTGCACTCAGAAATCATTATGGTGAACAGAAGCACAAAAGCCTACAGAGATCAGGGCGTAGCAAAATGCAGAAAAAATAGCTAGGGTTATTTTAAAACAAAAATCAAACTGTTATAGCTACATGAACAAGAAAATAAAAGTACAGAAATTAGAACTAGCGGTAAACAAAATTTTACAGTCTCAAGGAACGGAAAGAATTTATGTGCAGTCCTCTAGAGATGTCTGACTTTCATTCCACTATCTATACAGAGAATACAGAATCTGCATTAAAAAACTCAGCTTGAATTGTTCTTTCTTATCTGGGAACCAAACAGAAGTCCTAGAGTAGAAGTGATGCATTACTTCAGCTGGCATACGTTTAGGCAAACAGAACTCTAGAATGGAAGTATATATCTTTTTCATTTGGGGAAAACCAACTCAAATTCCAGGTCACATCTGCCGAACCAGAACTAATATTACATTGGAAAAATTATTTGGAGAAAATGAGAAACACAAAGCATATGAGAATAAAATCAGAACTGGTTTTCATTTATACCTAACAAAAACTATAAAATATCCAGTTAAGACAATTGTATCAATTACAGTGATACACTAAACAAGATACGTAGCAAGAGGCAAAAATCTGAGAATAATTGTGCATGTATGCCAGTCTTTAAATGTACATTTATGTGTGTAAGAACATATGTGTATAGGGAGATAGGAGCCAGGCTCATTTCAGTGGTGCCCAGTGACAGGACCAGAGGCAATGGACACAAACTGAAACACAGGACATACTGTCTGAACATAAGAAAACATATTTTTACTGTGAGGATGACTGAGCACTGACACAAGTTGCCCAGGAAGGTTATGGAGTCTCCCTCTTTGGAGATATTCAAAATCTGTCTGTACTTGGTCATGAGCAACTGTTTCTAGGTGGCCCTGCTTGAGAAGGTGATTGGACCAGATGACCTCTGGAGGTCCCTTCCTACCTCAACCATTCTGTGATTATGTGATAGGATCAATAAATCATAGATGATGAAAATAAAATTATGTGACTTAATGAAGTTTTCTGTTTAAGATAAACAACTTCCATAGTAAAATCATAAACCAAAGTTATTACTCCCTTTCAGCTAAGTAAGTTTATCCCAGAGACATTTTATAGGTGTTAATCTGAGAGACTGAATGTAGATATTAAATACCTTGAGTATCTTTGACACACATGCCCAAAGACATTTAGATGTTAAATTTCCATGGACTGAAATGGATGAAATGACAATTGAATTGAAACTGAGTTTTTGATTGCCTAAATCTCTCTGAGATATTTGGTCTTATCTCTTCAACAGGGAAACATTTCAAACAGAAGTCCACCATTACATAATTATCTTGGTACAGCTCTTGTTTCTTGAGCTGTATGACTGACTTTGTGTTCTGTAAAATTACCAAAATTAAAATTGATTTCTGAATGCAAATTTATTTCCTACTGCCTCTCCAAGATGTATATAAATATTACCAAAAGATTAACTCAAAATAAAAGCAATACAGTCAATGGACATACAGCTTTATATTAATATTTTCCTTCAAATAAAACAACTTCCTTATAACTTTCTTTGAATTCTGTAAAGAATAAAAGCAGCGCTGCAATACTTGAAAAAAAATATTAGGTAAGCACAGAAAAAAAGAAAGACCAGTGAAAAGTGAGAGCTAAAAACGCAGCACAATGATTTTTACTGTGTCTGGCTCCAAAAGACCACAGGATTCTGTGACACTTTTTTCGTCTTGTAAAAATTATATTGTATGTGTTATTATATTACCATGATTAGATGAGTATATCCATGCAGACCAATATTAATATCTATTTAATAATTCATAAGAAAGATTTAATCAGTGTTTTGAAATTAATTTCCACAAATTTGTAATCAATATTCATTTATCAGAAGCATTCTTTGAGTTTTTATAGTGAGTTAGCTTACTGCTTCCTACCGGCTACATTGGGTATATTGGATATATCTGACATAATTAAAGGAAGATTCTCACAACAAAGTTATTTGAGTTATGCACATCCATGGAAAGATTCAGTATTAACTTGCTATGTGAGATAAGGAAGGATACAGAGGTTTAGAGGGTATGGAAAAGCAGTCAGACAGCTCAGAATTTGAGTTTTGTAATTTACAATACAAGCATACAGGCAAAAATCATAATCATTGCAAATGGGTTTTCCTTGATTGAAAACACAACAAAAATAAACAGACAAAACCCCACCCTTACTGTCTCACCCCCCCCAAACCCCCACATTTTGCATACAGAATAGGATATCTGCTAGGGAATATTTGAAGACAAATCAAAATATATTAAGTTTTATTTTAAACAATACTAAACCCATATTTTTATCACCTTTTTTTCATAGTAGAGTGATAGACGTGGAGCCACCACAGCAGTAGTGCAACCATTCATAGCAATTCCTAACTCCTGACAGCAGACCATCTACTTCCCCGCTAGAAATATGGCAGACAACACCACATGGAACCAATTCTATCTCTTTTTGGCATTCAAAAGAGTCTTCACTATTAGAAAGATCTGTGTTCCCATTTTCAGACTCTTACAAGCTTTTTTTCATGAGAAGGAAATGTGGCAATGCAGAAAACTCATGTCTCTGCAGCAAGTTTGGGTTAGCTTCAGCTCCAGAGGCAGCAGTATCTGGTAGGCTGCAATCCCTGACTGAGAATTTGTTTGCTTGCTGACTGGCAGTATCATTTCAGAAGTATGTATGTGGGTAAGCCCAGTTAATCATTCTTTGAATATAATCAAGTTCTATCTCACTTAGGCTCATCTTACAGTTCATGTGTTTTTGTATCCACTGGAAATCTGATCTGCAACATCACAGGCATCTCCTACTGTTCAGCAAACAGATTACACAGGTGTTTAAATAGGACAGAAGTGTTGGAAACACTAGTAATATGGAAGCATTCTGTTTCAGCATACTTTCCCATCTGCAGTCTGCCATCCATTTTTAGGCTACCATTCAAGAGTGCTTTTTTAAACTCTTCTCATTTTGCTCTGATTTTATAATTTGCTTTGGTGACAAGCACCTTGTGCATACAAATTCCTAGTAGCTGTTGTGCGCTCAATTGTTTAAATTTCCAGTGACAAAGCATGCAACTGAAAAAAAAAGCTCCACATCTTCATTTATTTGAAACCAGGTATCTTAATATTCTGTATATGTTAAATCCTCTTTGCTTGCTGCTTCCTCAGTTTGTCAGCCAAGTACATCATTCCTACTCAGATTAAGTTTACAATAAAATTTGCATTTCCTGGGTAATGGTGTCGCCTCAAATGGCTGGAAAATTATTCTTCTCTGGCATCTTTTTTCATAAAATCCATTTTCCCCCCATGTTAAGCTTACCACCAGTACAATTGGGACTGTCACAACACAGTCGTCCCAGCATAATGGGCTGTGTGCATCTCATTGAAATAAGAAACAATTAGTAATTGAAGTTCTTATTCTCACAGATTTCATTCCATACTGTCCTTCTGAGGAAGGAAGAGTTAAACACAACAACTAGCTACTGTATGGGGCTCCTGACCCTCTCAGGCCCAGGGTTGCCTTCCTTACTGTCTGAATTAATTTTGTTCCTTTGGGAAGAAATTAAAGATGGAATTTTAAACTCTTACAGTTTTCATATTTGCTGTCTTCCTCAGCAAGTACTCTTTTTCACAGAATTTCCTAGATTGGAAAAGACGTTTAAGACCATTGAGTCCAATTATTATCCTAACACTGACAAGTCCTTGACTACACCATATCTCTAAAGAACTACATGTACATGTCTCAAATACGTCCAGAGATTGAGACTCAACCACTGCCCTGGACAAGCCGTTCCAATGCCTGATAACCCATTCAGTAAAGAAATTCTTCCTAGTATTCAATCTAAACTTCCCTTGGTGAAACTTGAGGCTACTTCCTCTTGTCCTATCACTTGTTACTTTGTTAGACAGATTGACCCCCACCTCTCTACAACCTCCTTTCAGGCAGCTGTAGAGAGCTATAAGGGCTCCACTGAGCCTCCTTTTCTCTAGGCAGTGCAGTGTTACTAGTGCTCAATACAGGGGGAAAATCCCTTCCTGTTCCTGCTGGCCACATCATTTCTGATCCAGGCCAGGATGCCGTTGGCCTTCTTGGCCACCTGGGCACAGTGCTGGCTCATATTCAGGCTGCTATCAATTACCACCCCTGGGTCCTTCTCTGATAAGTAGCTTTTCAGCCACTCCTCCCCAGGCCTGTAGCACTGCTGGGGATTGTTGTGGCCAAAGTACAGAACATGGCATTTGGCCTTATTGAAACTCATACAATTGGTCTTGGCCCATTGATCTAGTCTGTCTAAATCCCTCTGCAGACCCTCGCTACCCACAAGCAGATCAACATTTCCACCCAGCTTGGTGTCATCTGCACCAAGATCCCCTCATTCAGATTGTTGATAAAGTTGTTAAACAGAACTAGGCCCAGGACTGAGCCCTGGGTAACACTGGTGACCGTCTACCAACTGGATTTAACTTTTCTTTCTTTCTTTCTTTCTTTCTTTCTTTCTTTCTTTCTTTCTTTCTTTCTTTCTTTCTTTCTTTCTTTCTT
>WTSP01023077.1:0-26130 GCA_025331215.1 Actenoides lindsayi
GGGCTTCCACCACCTCTCTGGGCAACCTGTGCCAGTGTCTCACCACCCTCATGGGGAAGAAATTCTTCCTAATGTCTGATCTGAATCCACCTCTCTCGAGTTTTAATACATTCTCTCCAGTGCTATCACTGCCCCACAGCCTAACAAGTCCCTCCCCAGCTTTCTTGTAGCCCCCTTCAGATACTGGAAGGCCACAAGGTCTCCCCGGAGCCTTCTCTTTTCCAGCCTGAACAACCCCAGCTCTCTCAGTCTGTCCTCACAGGAGAGGTGTTCCAGCCCTCTGAGCATCCTGAGGGCAGTAGTTTTTGTTATGTGTTTATAAACGCATACAAACTGATACATTATTTTTTTTTTTTTACATACAGACACATTCTTAGAGATAGAAACAAGCTCAATTCAATAGCAAAAGCCTTGGCACAACTCATCTTTAAACAGGAGTGCTGTGCCTCTTGGCTGCAATCTTTGCTTCATTTGCATAGCTGTTTTATAATTGTAAATATTTGCTGTCTAGGTTCCCTTCAGCAAATGCCATTAGAACTCAAAGTCTAAAATGGACACAATCAAAAGTCAGAAGAGCTTCCATTTCGTAGTCTGCTAGACTGGGTATTTTGCAGGAATAAGGAGCATAAACACTAGTCATGAGTCGTTAGTCTTGCTGCCAAGGGCAGTGTTTTTATTTGGAATGTGTTGCAAGAAGCACTGACCTCCAAGAGTTACCTTGGAGTTACCTCCAAGACTGGTGTTTGGCACAAGTATATTGAAGCAAGACTGGTTCCTTTCCCTCTTGCAAGGTGAAGGTGAGGTCTATTACCAAGAAATCCTTCTAACAGTGTCCAGCATCTTGAGATGCTCAGAGGAAAGGAAATCTCGTCATGTAATGTATTTTTATGAAGAAAAGGGTAAAATGTAGCCTGCAGTTCTTCAATGCATTGCCTGCTGTTTCAGCACTGGTTTTTAATTCCGAGTTCAGTTTCATAGGCAGTGATTACATGTTTAACTTCAACTGAGACCCAAATATCCCAGAAAGCACAGAAGCATTTTCAGTGAAGCCTGAGAGTATCAAATTTATTTATCAACATTTTATCTACATTTTTTCCACTGACCTACTAGAGTCTCATTTTTTTTAAAAATCACCCGTTTGCTCTACTGCTACGGGTTGCAAAATTTACTTTTCCTTCTTAATTTTATTAGAATTAAAAGCCACCTAATGTTCAGTGATGCTGTTTCATTCCTTAAAAGTATCTGTTTAAAGCTTCCTGGATGCATGTGGATTACACTGCACAAACAAAACACTGCAGACTTAAAAGATGACAAATGAGCAGCACAGAATATGGAAAAGTTAACAGCTGCTGCTGGGAAGTTAGTAAAGAAGCCAAAATGTTTCAGACACCTTCACATGGAAAAGGAAAGTAATGAGGACAGAACTGAAAACCAGTAACAGATCATGAATTTCAGGCAAAGGAATGGGAAACACCTACGCAAACAAACGGGACACTGACTCAGTGCCTGTGAGAGCTGCACCAACAGCAAACTTCTGGGGAAATGTCATATAAAATGCTTTTCTGTGCACTAACTCCCCAGGATACACAGATGTATAAAAGAAAGCACATTACTATGCTGTAAGAGCAATAATTCTTATTACAACCTGCAATCCTGCTACACGTCACCAACACAGTCTCTGTATTTGCTTATATATTTGCCTGAATCCAGTACATCAAACAGCATCTTCAGAATGTGTCAGGGAATTTCTCAGACCATCCTCAAAATACACAAAATAACCACAACACACTGCTAAACTTGGAAGAGCTGTCTATTTAAATCCAAAAGGGCTATGTTGGTATCTTCATCTAAGTTTATAGCCTTGCTGCCCAGTGAAGCCAAGATGAAGTTTCTAGAGTAGATGCTAAGTTTTCCTTACGAGCTCACAGCTTGACTAATCCTCTGAAAAACACATAAATTTAGTATGTATGTAAGTTCAAGACAACTTACAGATAGAACCTTTAGTTCAATAGATCCTGTTTATCCCAGTACCAGTCTATGATTTAGTGGTCTTCCTGATAAGTCCATGATTAATGCATTTGCTGCAGATAATTTGGGGTTTTACTAAGGAGCTCATTTTCATACCAGCTATATAGCACTGTATAGCTTGGTATCTGCTAATGCATATAAGAGGAAAAATCAGCTGGTTTGAAATATTCTAGGTAATACTAGAGGTTCTGTCACAGCCACTTGTCAAGGTAATACCAGAGCATCACTGCACAGATTTAATTAGGAAATTCCTTCTGTCAGTTTGAATTACAACCTTCTAACAGAGAACAAACTTGTTTCTGTTGCCAGCTTCCTTGTCAGGGAGAGCAAGCCTCTGATAAAAACTGCTTCTAGCTTGTACAGTATGTAAAAGCATCACCTTTGTGAAAACATCTTGGAAAGCAACAGACACTTCTTTTAGACCTGCATCAAAATATCTACCAAAGTCACAGAGAATCACGTGGACTTAGTGGAGACTTAACATTTTTAATATGAGCTGGACATTTTCTGGTTGGCTCATCAGGCAGTATTCTCTGCTATGGGATGTGAAGTTACCTCAGGAGGTTTCCAGCTGGTGCCACATACAGGGATATTTTCAAAATGCATTACCTGTTTTTCATGCAGATTGACAAAGCAGACTTCCTCTCATGTCTCTTATATTTTCTGTGTCAGCATTTTGCTGCAGATAAATAAGGTCAAAAGCTTTTGGTCTGCTGTAACAACGTTTTAACACGTAACATCAAAGCTTTAAGAAAGAAAGCAGCTGTTACACAGAAAATTTTGTTTTGGAAATGTGCAATTTTTCCTTTTTATGTGGAAGCTGCTGAACTACATTCAGCATCTAGTTATGAACCTCAATACTTAGAACCTAGATACTTAAGAAACCTAGAACTCTCAACTGTGAGAGTTTTTGTAATTTCATTTACAGAAAATAAGCTACCAGTTTAATAGCTAAAATTTACCTTAGCATGAAACACTGCAAAATACTTTTCTTCTCCAGTTACTGCGTTTACAAAAGATGTCAACAAAGTAAGACCCAGCTAATTACATACAGGGAAGCTACCCTGCTAAACCTGGCAGTGAATAAGCACAGCTCCCAGATGTGCTCATCACTGAGATCACTTCTGAAAGAGACTTTTTGCCTCTTCTTTAAAGAGCTGTTTAGTAATCTTGGCAAAAAGCAGTGTATTTTTTTGACAAAATAAAGCCAAGATAGATAAGGTAAAAAAACCTGAAACTGTTTTACTTAGGAGAGGTAAAAATGGCCAGAGTAATTATATAGGACATGTTTTTTCTATCAAAAGGGGCAAAAATGTTTTCTCTAATTGGATTTGCTATGATTTTGACACGTTGAAAAATGCAAACTGAACTATCCATCAGGGTATCAATCCACTACTGCTGCAGAGCGTTCTAAACACTCAGGAACCGAGTGCTTGAAAAACTGCAAAGCAGATCAGTGCTAGTAAACAAGTCATCAAGAGATGTTTTATCAGTCACTCTTGTATTTCAACCAGGAGAGAACTCAGCATTCCTCTGCTTGGACAGACACCATGTCACTGCAAAGAGGAATTAAACTAATTTCAAAGGCAAGCACTGCTACATGTGAGACTGGTGTTTGCAAACTTCACTGGAGGCCAAGTTCACACACTTCTCCAGAAGAGACAGAAAACCAGTGTAGAGTAGTGGTAGGGTAGGTCTGTTGTAGGCAACATTTTCAAGAAGTTCTTTTCCTTGCTAGTGTTTAGAAACTTAGGTTCTAATTCTACTCACACCATTGGCATTCTGACAACTAAGAAATGTCAAGCTATGCTTAAAAAATGGCATCAAGTTTCTGCCAATTTTCAATCAATTATGAAGAGATCTTGAGGACATAAATTTCTAAGAAGCTCTATAAAAATACCAGGCTAATTTAATCTGTGATTTATAGTCTACTTGATCAAACTGACAGAGTTCCCTGAGCTATCAGATAAAGCATGAGGCAAACATGTATCTTTGCTTCCACTGAGGAAACTGAGGTAGAGGAAGGCAATACCACAAAGCAATGACACTACAGATCCACTGTGCACAGATCAATTAATTGACATTTTAACACTGTGCAACGTGTCCACACACTGAAGAAAACCAAGATGAATGTAGATACCATGTCTGCTTATTTCATAAACTGCTCAGTGTGGATTCTTAACGTTTTCTAATGGCTATTAATATCCAAGCAGAAGCAAATACTATCTATAGCAGTATGCATTTAAAACAAAGATAAGTTTCTAGAGTTTATTTCAGATGTAACTTGCAAATGGCTCATCTCTCCTTGGGATACTTCCTTCTCTACCCACTCACTTCCAGTAATGCCACTATCTTCTCTAAACCAGTTGATACCTCTCTGTATGTAGGCTCACAGGCACCACAGGGGCCTGTACTCCCCAGCATTTAGGAATGTTAAGTCATCTGTATTTGTGTCTGCTCCATGAGATGTCCTTGTTATTATGTCCTTTCAAAAGTGAAAATATTCTTATAATCTGTCCTGGGAATACAGATATCAGGTAGGTACCTGGCAACCTGTATCAGTTAAGGGTAAAGCTTACATCATAGTTTTGCTTATGGCAATCACACAACTCATGTGTATCCTCATTTACGACAGAAGAGTCTCAGACAAGAACACTACACGTACATCCCAGCAGGCTTTGTCAGCTTCTTTTAGAAGTGGAGACTCACTCCAGAGCTGATTTGATGGTGACTGTTCTGAGTAGCTGTAAATAAGGAGGTTCTCATAATCCAAAGCAAAAATTCTCTAAGTTGATCATGCTGTATCTTGAAAGAGAGGATTTAAAAGAATATATTTCATTTACTTTTTGTTATTACAAAATTCAAACACATCAACAAGATGCAGAATTTCTACTTCAGTGCTAACTTCACAGAAACCATCCATGAAAAGTTCTCTTCAGAACATTCCTTCTTGTTTTGCTGAAGCACATCATCAGGTCCGGACGGTTTGCTCATCGTGGTTTTTCAGCAGAAGTCTACTGCCATACATCAAACAGCAACTAAAACTGAAACAGCTTCCAGAAAAGGAACAAAATTGCACTTACTTCAGCTTATTGATCCTGGCTTCTGTAGCTTCAGTAAGATTTTTTGTTTCTTCTTTCCAACGATGTGTTGCTTTTTGTTGAGCTACTAACAGGCGTCTCAGTTCAGCAGTAGACTTGTGACTGGTGTCTTCCATTTCCTGAAGTCGAACTTCAAACCCCTGTTCTTTCACAGCATGCTCATGCTCCATGGTGCTTATCTAGAAAAAATACAAATCAAGTCTCTCACTTTTTACCTTTTTTTTTAACACAGTAATTAAACTTGTAATTATAGGCTTAAAGAGATACACATTCCCAAAGCCAATTTAAGCAAATAGTACAACTGACAATAAAGGATAATGAGCTGTGTATGCTTATTTTTGTAAATAATCTTTATCTTTCTCCCTTGTGTTTGCTCCACAGAAACACATTCTTTCTTTTTCATCTAGCTAAAATGCGTTAGGAGTTTCTTAACGGCATCTAAAAATCCTTTGGACATCAGAGGAAAATGAAAGCAAGCAATAAATCTTATCTGTGACTATAATAGAAGCCTGTCTGATTAAAAATGAGACAAAGGCCTGGTATATGCTTTAGAACTGCTACCTAGCTGTTACAAGACTCTGATTCCTTCTTGTTTTTAAACTGCATTTGACCAAAGGGTTCTGGAGTTGGAACAAGATTTCCTGCTTAATTTGACTGCTTCCTTTATCTTGTGGTGCAAAGTGGAAACTGGATTTGAGGTGGTCCTCATGTGTAACTTGTAGAACTGCTTACTGAAGTCTTCTTCAGTGCTGCAGATTCTCAGATCCCTTATAAATATCCTTAGACTCCTGGAGTTGTGAGCAGAGGGAAAAGTGCCAGCTTTGTGTTGAGAAAGCACATCAAGGATCAAAGCTGTTACTCCCTCCAGAAACCAAAAGGTACCATGAATCTGCTGAGGTTCCTGTTAATTCATTACTCCACCTGCAGTCTGTTCACATACGTTTAATGGAACCCATTCAAAAAGAACACCCATCTTACAGCTAATCATCTTGTTTGCAACTGTTCACATAGAACAATGTTTTCTCTTCAGAAAATGCAGAACCAATGTTCGACAGCCACACTGTTGTTATTTATTTATTTGTTATTAATTATGTATTATTTACACACTGCTCGACAACGTGGTTGCCATACAGGTAGAGGAACACTGGGCTGAAAGCCATCCAGAGGTTTGTGACACGTTACAGACAGGAGAAAAGGGAAGATCTGGAATTGGAATAGTGAAATCACTTGAAGAAAGATAAATTATTATCTACTTATCTATAAAAAGCAAAGAACATTAGGGATCTTCTTACCAAGCAGCTTTTAATACATATTAAAATAGAATTTAATTAGCAGAGACTGAGTTACTCAGAACTCACTAAGCAAATATCAGTCTTGCATTGATAGAAGAGTAACATATAAACCATACCATGATCTTAGCTTGTTTTTGAGCCTCTGCAGCCAGTTTTCTCAAGCCCTCCATTTCTTTTTGCAATTGTTCATTCTCTTGTTGAAGTTTCAGCCTTTGTTCACTGACAAAGGCACTCTTTTCTCTTTCTGAATCCAGAGTGCTTTGCAATTTACAGATAACTTCCTTGCAATGAGATTTCTCTTCCTCAGAGCTGAAAGAGAAGTCTTGTTGGAACTCTAGAACTGAACAACTACTATACTAAAGAAAAAAAAATAAACTAAACATATATTGTGTCACATCTTTGCTCTGACCCAGAACAGCCATTCCCTTGTTTCTTCTTGACAGTTTCTATCAGCCCATCATCTTTAATGAGCTTGACAGCTAGACCTATGCAGAAGTCAGCAGAGATACCAAATAATGGACCCATATTTGCATTATGTTATCAAACAACTGTTTGTTTGCAGTTCTCATCTTGTAAAGAAAACCTTTTCATTCTGTAGCACATTATCCTCTTTAAATCTTTTACAGCGACTCATAGCTGCCCTTGCTTCAGAATTATGGTGTCTTGATATTTACTCTTCCTGCTACTGGTTAAAAAAATGTGACAAAAACTTAACATATAATCAACAATTTCAATAGTCAAGAAATATTTTCCCATCGTTTTCCATTCTAATTTCTGTAACATTACTTACTTCATTTCCAGCTGTTTCAGTTTATTTTGTGTGGTCTGTAGACTTAGCTGAAGGTCACTTTTTGCAGTTTCTGCAAGTAGATATTTCTGATGCAGTTGTTCTAGTTTTCTATTTTCAGATTCTTGTCTTCTGTCTTCTCTATACATCTAGGGAATGTAAATGTAAGATCATCTTTACCTCGCACTGGACTTGCATCCTGTTTTCCAGTGATTTAAAACAAAACAGAATTTCTATCATTGTTGCTGCTCCTTGGAAAAGAAGTTCTCAAAGATCTGGCATTCATTTAGTTTTCTGTCTGCTGAGCTTCACTTTAACTGGAATATGTACCAACATTCTTTCCAATTATGTCAAACATCTCTCTTTTTACTTTTTACACATTTCAAAGAACCCTCTTGCAGTTTAGTATTACAGCTTTAAAACACTTTCCAGAGTATAAAAAAACCCCAACGCCTTAAAATAATGATAGGAAAATTTACAATTAAGAAAATCTACCTCAAAAAATAAAGTAAGAAAATTCAGGGGAAAAAAACCTGATGAGAAATGGGTATGAACAGTATATCTTTACCTTCTGAAAAGAGATCTTAAACCTGATGTAAAACATGATATAAAAATGCATGCAATTTCTTACCTTTTCAAGCTCTTCTTCCACTGCTCTCTTTTCTCTAATGGCTCGTTCAATTTGACCCTGTTTTTCTCCACATTCCTGTGTTAAAAGGTAATTTAAAAATAAGTCTAATAAAAAATAACTCCAAATAAAACTTCCAAGTAGTGCCAAAGCCCAAACCCAGCCCCTGTTAATGTCATTTTGGCCGCAAATGCCATTTATGCATTTGATTACATTTACCCACCATTAGTTATTATATTATATATCATATATGCTTGGTCTCGTTCATTATACAGACTAAGACACATAAAATGAAACCTTTTCTTTGACTCAATTTATTCCATAAATAGGTGTGTACGCACTGAGCTCTTTTGGTCTCCCACAGAATTTGTTACAAGTTCCTGGTGCATTCAAGAACAATTCAAGACTTACTCTTAGCAATGCTTTATCAGCTTCCATATGCTTCACTTGTACATACCCAGCTATAAACAGGCAACACTCAGCTTCCCATGCTTACTTAAGAAATACCATCACATGGGAAGGATTTTCTAGAGCGCAGAATCTCACTCTCAGAGTGCTTGTGAACTACAATAAGAACACAGGGAACTCGAGGAATAACCCTAAACAAAGAAATGGGTGGATTTGCAGAGTTGTATCAGTTCCTGCAGAGCCTGGCAAGTTCTCAGCAGAATTAAGATATGGTTGTATATGCATGAGGCAAATCTGTACATTAAAAATGAATTTTCAAGGCAAATATCCTTTACACCTACATATTCATCTCTGCACTGGCTGTTAAGACACTGCACACATTTGCTTTGGCCAAGTAACATGAAAGACTCTCTATATTGCATCAGTGTCTCGAGATGTGCGGGATGCAAAGTGCTATGCAGTAATAAAGCAGAGTCCCAGACAATTACCCACTAATCATATTTTAGCTGACTTACTGTTAACCGAATTTAGTATTTTACTTCATCAACAAAACCTAGAAATCTTGTGTTTTGCTATAAAAAATACTTTGATCAGTCAACACACACCATCTGAAGAGCTGACAGTTCTTCTATTAGCCGAGCAATCTGCACATTATATTGCTTCTTTGCGGAGTCTACCTGTGATCAAAACCAAAGAAAAACTAAAAAATGAATCCCATGAAGTACTTTTCCATTCTGTTTGTGTGTGTATATATATATATTTTGTCTATATGTGGTGCATCAATATAAATATGAAAGTATAACTAACAAATCTTACTACATGAATGTTAGAAGAATGTTTATTGTCCTAACAGTGAGACTGTCAGGAAAGCTGCTGTCTGTTAGGTGGAAGATATTGGCCATTTGTGCAACAGATGGGTTTAGGTTACATAACAAAATAAGTATTTGTTAATACTGGAGAAACGTGGCAACTCATAGCTTAAAATTTTATTTCTTGTGCTTCTGGTAGTCACTTCTACTGAGATAATTTCAAAATAAGAAATAGGGCATTTCTGAACTTGTAAATTCTGATTAGTAAATCATTGTCCCAACTAGAGTGATTAGCCTAGTGGCTCTTCAGCTCTTGCACCTTCTCCAAATGTTGCACGATGTTAAATATTGCCATTTTAAGTAATCCACACAACTTTGACTCTTTCAGGTAACCAAGTAGAAGGCACAAACCATCTTTATGCTCATTTTAAAGGCTTGGAAAATTTAGGCAGCATCTTCCTGAAACTTGCTGAAATGAAAGGATTGGAAATAAAAATAATCCTTTCCTCCCTGTACAGTACATAGGCACATTGTGTCATAGTGCAGCAAGTGAAAGGAGGCCCTGAAAACTTACAAATGAGATGAATTGCTTTACACTGCTGTCCACTTGCAACAAAAGACGTTGCTGACATGTGCCTGTAACAAGCCTTTATTTCCTCTGGAGTCTGCCTTAAAATAAGGCAAGTCTCTT
Organism: Actenoides lindsayi; assembly: GCA_025331215.1. Classification (NCBI taxonomy): domain Eukaryota; kingdom Metazoa; phylum Chordata; class Aves; order Coraciiformes; family Alcedinidae; genus Actenoides; species Actenoides lindsayi. The sequence continues at coordinate 9,745 of WTSP01023077.1, forward strand.
TGACATGCAGGTAATCACTGAGAACTTCCAGGTAGATCAGTCTGCATTTTAACTGAAGATGGGACACAATGTGGGGAAAATTAATTCTGTGACTAGCCTTTTGTCAGAAGAGCCTCAGGTTTTCAGCTGCTCGTAACAACAGGAACAAAATTCATAGAGAGACTACAACATTCTTTTTAGTAATATCTCTGGTTTGTGATATTGTTATCTGTACTTGGTAGATGAGTCTTACTTGCTTAAATAGGGGAATTTTTTAAAGGACTAAGATGCCAAAAAGAATGACTGTAACTTTCAACAGGTCCTGTCATCTGAATGTACATGAGCAACTTCCAAGATGAGGCCATGTAACTGAAATACCCTAATAACAATACAATACTCAGTCTACTGATATGCTACTGAACAGAAACTCTGAAATACAAATGCCATTCTTGACATCTTCACAGTGCAGCCTTCTCCACAGCAGTGTGTGCACAGGCATCAACACTTCTGGTTCTTGAGAGATGTAAGGATATTATGTAGTTTGGAAGAATATATGTCTAGATAACAAAGTTGAAGAGCACAGTACTGTCAGTGTGCTGCCTCGCTACCTGTATTATCAAAACACTTGTATGAAAACTGCTTTTGATGACTGTGCACCATCAATAGCTTTTCAAAAAAACCATCAAAAATCAAAAACCCCATTCTTTCCAAGCATCATAACTTACTGCCTTTCTAATTCTTGCAGCAGTATCTTCTGCAAGTTGAGACATTTCATCTTTCATTTTGTTGATTTCCTCTTCCTTTTGTTTCTCACCAAAGAGTGCCTAGAAAAAACAACACCTTGAATAATACTTCAGTTGTGACACAGTAGTTAGCACAGAGAAGAAACCACACCTAGTCACTGCTCAAAAATCCTTTTTTCCTTTTTACTTTGGAGAAGCTAAAGAGACCCAACAAGAATAGAAAGAACGACTAAATGCATGTTGTAAATCAGAACCACACAATAAGCTAGTGTCAGTAGAAGCTTTTTTCTATTGGGACTTTCAGATTTTGGCTGGGCATGAAATTACAGAGAACAAAGCATAGGAACTTGGGCCAAAAGGCAAAGCTACTCTCCAATGCTCTCATCTTACAGTGTATAACAATGAACCAAACAGCTCTTAGTGTGAAAGAACGGCGAGAATGACAGAAAAAGGTGTAACATCCTCCAGAGGATGCAAGGAAGCTACTGATGTTAAATGAGACACTGGTCTGAAAAGATTACAGAATATAGGATTGTTGATGGGTGAGATGAAAAGTCCTCGGTGGCATATACAGAATGTGGAGATGTGTAAGGTGAGAAAAACATCTGTAATGGTTGATCTGAATCCAGCATGTAGAAGTTACTCACTTCAGGCAGTGACATGCCACTTCATTGATCCAACTCCCTTTTAGTGCTCCCATTCAATTCAACTTTCTATTTTATTTCTCAGACTACTCTGTTAAAATTCTTCTGATGTCCTTTTGTAAGCACAGCTTTGTGCGCTTTATAACGGTAACGTGACAGAAGCAGTGTTGTCACAACAGCCAGTTACTCCCACCCCTCACTCCTGCAGAGCAGGGAGAAACATCTGTGGCCACACTTTTAAGACACAGAGTGAACTGGTAAGTGGATTACGCTGGGGTTTTTTTATCCTGTTCACTAATAAACTTCCCAGTTTCAAATATTCAGGATGTTTTAGCCAGAGCAGTAAATTAACAAGTGTCTGCAAATTCCAGTTTATTCTTACTACAGCATGAATCCAAACTGTTACTGAAAATAAGCCACTTATTTGTCTGTTAACTCTTCAGTTACTGTCTAGAGATACGGGTTACATCAAAACATTGTTTTACTGGGCCACTTCTGTCAGCTTCATGTGAGTACACTGCAAGTGGCATCAAACGTTCAGGTAGATTGTTATCACTCAGATAACCTTTATCCAGGCACTCAACACGGTATTGAAATGGATACTGTGTGGCAAGGCTAAGGAATGTGTGGTCATATCACAGTTTGCTATCTTAGACATGACTCATTTTAGTACAGGAGACATAAAAGAACCTTGGGTGTGTTTGCAGGTGTACCTGTAAGGATTCATCCATAGGCACTTCACAACTAGACGTGACAAAAGTGTTCTAATGTCTAAGAAGTCTCTTCCTCCGTTGCCTTACCTGATTTTTTTGTAGGTTAGCTTCTTCTAAGAGCTGTATACAGTCTTGCACTTTTGCAACAGCATCGTACTTCTCCCTTTCCACATTAGCATACTTTGTTTGAAGCTCTCCCATTTGTTTCTCCAGGGCTGTTCTTTCTGTTCTCAACTGTTCAGCATCTTGGACAGTAACACGTAATCTGCAATATAGTAATAGTTTTACTCATTTAACAATAAAATGCTTAATTAGGACACTAATTCTTACAAACTAAACTAATCAGAACTATTTATTCATAAATTGTCAAAAGTGAATTTCTCATTTTCCGTTTGGTTTTGGACAGTCTTGGAGTTTAATATTCATCAAGTCCTAGAAAGAAACAGAATTAAAGGAGTTAAGTCAGATGTCTAATCTCAGAAGATCCTTAGAAGAATGTTGCTATCCTGGGATACATCACTGAAAACGTTCTATATTAAACCAGAATACAACAGCCCCAGAAGGAATAAAGTGTCCTCTGCGGAGGAAATGGAATAATTGGATGTGGGCAATGAAGTTGCAGTTATACCATTAGAACAAGAAAACCACCGGTGATTTTACAGCAGCTCAGAAATGCTTGCTGTTTAATTATGATTGTCAGTATCAGTAGGCATGAGAAAGGGCAAGAGAGCCTCAAAGGCATCCTGAAAAAAATCCCAGAAAGTTCCACAAGTGCTGCTGGTTCAGTAATGTGCACGGTTCTAAACATCCATAGTGAGCACTGTGGCAATGCTTGGGCTGCCTTCTCAAGCAGCCTTGCTTTTCCACTTTCTAATGTATTTGTAATAAAACAGACAAAGACAATCACTCTGGTTTTTTTATAATTGAAGCACAATTTTGTAGAACAAAAGCCCTACAGAAAATCCTGATCAAACTAGCTAATTCCTGAAGACATCCTAACATAAACTTAATAGCTTCCACAATGCTCGGACCAATGAAATCCATCAAGCAGAGGTAGCCACGCAAGTCTGTGCATCTTCTCAAGGCAGTACTTGACCACACAGTCACAAAGTTGGTTGCCTAGTAATTATTTGTTTTCTAGAGTAACTGAAGAGTCTGCTAATAACCCTCCCAGGGCTGTGACCAAGAAGGGAAGATAAACAGTCACGCAATTATTTCAGTATAGATTTAGGAATTCTTCTTAGCTGTTGGGTTATTTGGCTAATGTCAATAATTCAGCAGCTGTTTGTTACACTGGAATCAAAATCACTGTTCTCAGCTAAGTGTCACCTCCTTGGAAGTGGATGGGGGTGGGTGGGGAAGGAAAGTCCACACAAAAGAACCTAATTGAGTTTTAGATCTTCCAGTAGATAGTGCTGGAATTAAAGTTCTGTTCCTTAGCATGTACTCAAACTACTTCTGTAACTAGCATTTATTGCTAAGTGTGCCTTAACAATTTTATTAAATACTCTTCTTGTATAAAAAATTGCTGAACTAAGGCCTGAAACCAAATCTTTATTTAACCTGGAAAGAAAAATCTGTATTCATCTCCAACCCAGCTCATTTACATAAACATTTTCAAATTTCAGGTTGAATGGTTTTCTTTAGAACCACCTAAAGCTAACAAGAGCTGAGTAACTAGAATTTATGCAGTAGGATGAAAAATACCTGTCTCATTTTTTTTCTCCATTACAGTCAATAAAATCAGGTGGTCTGTATTATCATTTTAAATACTCTGAAGTCAGAAGCTGTTCTGAAAGGTTGCAGAATAGAACAAGTAGGATGGAAAGCAGCCAAGCATAAGATATATGTGTTTTGAGAAAACAGAACTGCTCAGAAACAGAAAAACCAGAGACTAAAAAAGAGGTAAACTTTTACCTCACTTGCACATGTCCTGCCATTAACCCCCAACTTCCATTTACCTTGTCTCTAATTGTTTTATACTAGACTGCATTTGCTGCAAGCGTTTGTCAGCGGCTGTTTCTCTTTGCTGGGCAGCTATCACATCTTCCTCCTAGAAAGACAAGATGCATTACCCAGACATCATCTGAGCTTCACTGAACAAAACAAAAGGATACGAACAAAAGAAGCTGGAGAACAGTTTGCGCTGAACCGAAGGTAAGCGCTCAGGTAACTGCCTAGCCACTGGACTGCAACAGAAAAAGATGTCTTTCTCTAGAATACCTTTCTCTCCAGTTGGCCTTGAAGCTTCTCTGTCCACCTGGTTATTTCCTCAACCTTGGCATTTGCTGTCTGCCCCTCGATTTTGGCTTGCCTGTATAAAGAAAAGAGTCTATGAATTATTTCTGTTTTTATAGGGTTAAAATCCAGCTCCATTACTGGAGCTGTTGAAACAGCTGTGAAGGGCAATAGATCTCAGAATACTGTTCCTACAACCTAGAAAAGCTTTCCCTCCTCTTACTATGTGGCACAGTTACAGAGGAATATCAGATTAATTAAACAATTGTCTTGTGGAAATGATGTCTTAAGGGCAGCTTGACAGGAAAGCGTCTGTGTTGATTACATACTTAGAGAACTAGACAATCAAAAACTTTGCATGATTCCATCACTTAAATAAAATTGGCCACAGATACTTGACAGAGAAATCATTTTCAGAACTAGATTTCACTTTTCAAAGCAATTTAACTAGGAACTAAAACCAAACAAAATCATTGACCACTTGTGACAAATTTAACTGATGTGCTTTATAACCTGAATAGATTTTACAAGCTGAAACAGAAAAGGATTAAAAAAAAAAAAAAGAAAAAGACAGACTAGTTAATGGATCAGATTTCTTCCTCTGCAGAAGAGCTTATTGAAATGAACAACTCTCCTACTTGGACTCGAGAACAGATAGACACACAGAGTTCTTCACCTGGAGTGTAACCCAATTATTCAGGCTGCATATTAAGTTAAATTTAAAGACTAATAATTGAATGATTGATAAAGTTAAAAAAAGAGCAAGCATAGTATACAAGCTAATACACACTGGAGCACTGTCACAAAAGAAGATAGAAAACAACACTGAAGAATCAACTTCAAGCAAAAATTCCTTATAGAAGTAGTAATTTTGATTTAATGGCATAAAAGACAAAAGCATATTATACCAATATGAAAATCTTAAGCAAAATGTACATAATCCTAACAATTCTACAGCAAATACTTAACTTCAGCTTAATTAACCAGAAAAGTTAATTTTACTGTAATTTCTTTAAAAAGCAGAGCTAAATATATTATTCTGAGACACATGGTCCTCAGTGCAGGTCCAAAAAAGTTACCTCATGGGCACTGCTACCTCAGCCTGAGAACCATTGCTCCATGAGAAGCCCCAAGCAGCCTGCAGCCCAGGGTGAACTAAATGGGGACCAACCTATCGAGTGCGGGGGAGCTCAGGGGGTGCTCCCACAGCAGGGCCCAACTGGCAGACTTCAGGAAGCAGCACAAGCACCCCCACCTCCAAGAGAAGGGGTGTGCAAGCTGGGGGAACACGTGCTTCTCAAAAAAGGAATGTGCGTGCACATGTGCACACACACAATCCATTCTTCCTTTGAGAGAGGGTGTGTGGACCTAAGAGCAAGCAAGGAAGAGTGAGAGATCATTTTGTGATGGGATCAATTACAGAAGGCTGGTTATAGATTTGATTATTCACATATTGTAAATACCTAGTATCATGGTGTACCTGTTATTAATATTGACTAATGTATAGGGCACTGCTTGTCTGTTTATTGATGAAGGGCATGCAGCTAACTGCTTTAGTTAGCTTAAGCCACAAGTGTGGAGCAGTCTTGCCTAGCTGGAACATACTAAATCTGAAATAGTGTTCTGAAATGAATAGGACGATGACTGCTCCCTTCAGTTTCCCTATTTATGAAACAGCAACTCATCAAAAACATGCATATACATTTGGGCACATGGGAGTGTAAGTTCAGAGCACGATGACCCACTAGCTTTGTCAGTCCTAGGGGGTTGTACTTCTTAATGTACCTTCTTCCTGAAGCAGGAGTTCTGGCAGGAAATATGCACTTCCCTTCTACTTATGCACACTCACTGCTACATAGACTGTTAGACAGATCCCTGTGTGTACTCGTGGCTATGAAGCCAAGAGCTTGGCCATTCTGGATTATCATGGCATGTTCTCAATTCTGAAATACTCCCCTTATGTAAGTGCAATGATCAAACCTAAAAAGGTGTTTCCTTTTAAAGCATGAAAAAGTTACAACCAAGGGAAATCAGAGCTTCTGTAATAGACAAAGACACTCAAAATAAGAGTTATTGATGAGTGAGATACCCAAACAGTAATTTGATACTAATACCTTCTGCAAGGTAAGACATTCTAAAAAAGTAGCCATATGATAAGGTGGTTTTTTCCCTTTTAAGAATTAGTTAAATCAGTTTGCAAGTGATGACTGAGTTTGGAAATACTTTATTTTAACAAATACTTTAAATCCTTCTGCACAAGATGCTGTTTTTTCCATGGAAAAAAATCTTGGCTAATGAAAATGAAAGGTGGTAACAAGTGCCCCTCACGAACACATCTTCAGTGGTTAAGGTAACTGCATTTGTAAGCAGGCTCTGGCCCCAAATTTAATGTACAAGGGTAATGTAAAAATATTGTTTAAAACAAATAAAATTCTTCCTGTAAATAAACCATAATGTACCAAGCAGGGGGTGAAAGCATAATACAAGAAGCAGCTAATTTTTATTGTATCCAAACTTTCTTGCTGTTAGAGCAATCAAAAAAGGCCAATATTTCTATTGGTTAATAAATACTCAACAGTTACCAACAGTCAACACTCATCTATCTGTTCATTCACTCAGTCTGTATTTTTTACTGTGGTTAAGACAACCCAGTAACAGTAAAGCTATATTCATTAAACAGACACACATGGGTTGGGAAGAGAGGAGAGGGAACATCTGATGCAGCCAGGTTTTCTTAGAGGGCTAAAATCAGTATCAGCTTGTGCTCAGCCCTCCTAGGTTTCTGGAGGCCAGCAGAACATGCAAAAGCTGCGTACAACATTGAGTACATGAACACGTGTGCATACACAAACAGAGCCATCTTGAACTGGTTACAGAAAAATGGAAATTATTTTTACCATTTTTAGGGTGACAAGCTTTAAAAACAAAACTTAAAACCCAAACATCACAGCAGTCCAACCACAGGAAATATTTTAATCACAGTATAAAAGGAAATCACAGTAACTAAAATCAAAGAAAAATTTCATAACTAAGCCAAAAATCTAAGTCCATTACACATTTTAACCTTGTAAACTTAAAAGTTCATTTTAAGAAGCTTACATAAAGCTTTACATAATGCTATACAAAAAAATTAATTCAAAAATCACTTGACGATGAATCCATTTCCTTTTTATTGTCAGTCCACAAATCCATTGTTTACTGAAATTAAATGTTAATTTGACCCCAACCATCTCTAATTAAGAGTTACCAGGTACAGTAAGCTGGCATCAAACAGACTTGGGCTATAATACAAATAATCATGAAATCGTGGGTGTTTTTCTTGCTGTACTTCAGCAACATAACTAATGCTCCTCTTACCTCTACCTTCCAAAAGGCCTATGGTTTAGAGCTCTTCACTGAGAAAGTCAATGGAAATTTTATTATAAACATGAAAACTTGAAACTACTTCAAACATTCAAATTTCAGAACTGCAATGAGTAATTACGTAACTAGATTGAGCAAGTTGTATTCAGAGTCAGTTTTGCTGTGATACTGACACTTTTTTCCTCTTAAAAGGTCAAATGTTGAATGATTCAGGCAACACCTGAACCAAACACCCAGTGGAAATATGCTACCCTAACACTAATGACATGCCAACTTAAGAGGTATTAGCAGTGAAATGATTGCAACTAACACAATCGAGTCAGTCTGCAAGACAAACAAGGTCCACATAACAGCAGCAGGTTAGAAAAAGGTATAGAAAAGATGTTTTGGGGTGGTTTGTTCATTTGTTTGGGTTTATTTCAATTGCCTGGTTTATACCTCAGTTGTTTCCGTAGCTGCTGCAGTTCCACACTCTGTTCTGTCACCGTTTTCAGAAACTGTTGATTGCTCTGCAAAATAAGGAGATATTTGTAACATGTTCCTTATTGTATTTCCAGTGCTGTAGATATTCTGAATTGTTACATTTCTACAGAATACTGCACCATTATAATAGCCAGTAAGGTCTATTTAACACTGTAGCTGGTCTCCAAGTGCCAAGGTTTAGGCAGAATATTATAGAAAGGCAAATGCAGAGTGATGTTACTGATCCTCCTCCTCTTTCCCCCATATATTAGTAGTGTAAGAACTTGCTGAGATGAGAATTGTAATAGCTCACACTTTTCATCTGCATTTCCATCTAGTTTAGGTGTCAAGAACACCTTGTCACAATGAGTACCAGAGTAGACCACAGATTGCTGGAAAAGAATTCCTTTGAGACAAGAAAAAATTGCTCCTTCATTTTCTTCTACGCCAAGCACAGTGCTGGAGATGTCATTCTCCATCTGTCTTCCCATTGGAGAATCACTTCATATTTTTGTTACCTTCTGGCCTTTTCTAGACCTTACATATGCCTTGCCTTGAGATATTAGAGATGACCACAACTGTAGGCAGCATTCAGGATGTCCTGTGAACTTAAGCACAATATATTCCTTCCCCCCCTCCTCTCCTAATAATTGCTATCATTCCTCCTGCTTTTTTGACTGTTGTAGGAAGCATCTGAAAATAATTCTTAGCTTATAAAATAGCTGTTTTGAGTGGTACCAGTTAATTTCAAGACCATCAGAGTACACTAAGTGAAGGCTCCCTCTTACCCCCATGGATTATTTTGGTTTATTAACACCAATGAAATGTAACATAAAACGCGCTCGGATACTCAACAGCATGAGATGCTTCTGCAAATTTCTGCAGTTTACTTCAGTTTTCACTAACCTAAGTAGTTTAACAGCAGTAGCAAACACTGTCGCCTCAATAATGAGTCTCATTTCCAGAATATTTATAAATACATTGAACATCTAACCCAAGCACATCTAAGAAAGAGATGGCTTACCACCATAAAAAACCTGACTAATTACTTTTGTGTCTTCACTTCCTACTTTTCAGTGTTAGTTCAGGAAAGGGAGTGCTGCATTATCCCATGACATTTAAAAGAGATAAAGAATGGTAAGATATCTTAAAAACATTGATAAAGAACATGTAAAGACCTGAGTTGCTTTGAACAAAATAGAAAAAACAGGGAAAGGGAAAAGATGGTGGTATAAAATTTTTCAGTGGAACAGGCTTATATTTTAACAAGAGGTCAGATGCGAGGAAAAAAGGTTCCAGTGACAAAGACACAAGAGAGCAGACCGCCTAGAGTAGGTGAGGAATCTCTCTGCACTGCCAATATCCAAGACAAATCATTAATCAAAGAAAATCACAAAGGAAGCATCTCTTTCAGAGAAGCTACTCAGCATGAAACTTGACCAAGTCTTTCATCTCGATTCTTCTGATATTAAAATTGTTTGTCAGTCCTGATGTCCTAAGCAAAAGCTTAGAGACTAAGAAGTCTCACAATCTAAGGCTACAGATTAAGCACTTGAGGATGATTAGAACTTGGAAAAATCCCCCAAAAGCTCAGTGACAAAGCCACTGAAGCCGAAGCAGTGCCAAACTAGGAATCAAAAAACACGTGGCTGAGCTAGCCTTTATAGGAGGTCATCATTGAAGTAATTTTTTCCTTTGTAAGGATGTTTTTGAATGTGTGACTTAAGTACACTCATCACACACTAAAATTCTGAGTGTAAGCTTACTGCTGACTTCCTGAGGAAAGAGCTCACATAACATTAAGAGTTAACCTCTCAACCACCCTGACCTGGGAACAGGAGTTCAGGAAAAAGCCATTGCTACTTGATTTTTTGACCGGTGCCTAGAAGAGTTTGCAAACCCAACTGGCACAATTCCCTTCTCAACCAGGTGTGTACAAAGGGACCTTTTGCTTTTCTTTTGTCCTTAGAGGCTCTAGTAGGAAAAAAATAATTTACTGGGTCATTGTTCAGAAGGTGTTACTTACCTTCTCTATTTTTTCATTTGCCTTATGCAGCTGCTGAGTCAACTGTTGAAAGCCAGTCAGTTGATCCTAGAAAGAGAATTCAGAGCTTCTTATAAGCAGTACGATCATAAAGAGTGCTTCATTAGAGAGTTTCACAGTCAACTTTTCTGAACTAAGATTTCCTGAAGGGCCTTCTCCAGAAACAGCAGAAGAGAAACAAGCTGCTTAACACAAGCCAGCATTAGCAAAATACTGGTGAGCTTGACTTTCCATCTCTTTACACAGGCTCCTTTACTGAATGACAACAGGAAATGAAGACTACACGAAAGACTAGAACTCAGAAATGTTTAGCAGCTTTTCCAAACATGGAACTCTGGTAGAGATTTCCAACCATGCAATTCAAACACATGGTTGTTAATATGTACATGCATATCTTGTGCACATATATATATGCACTAAGACTCCAACTCAGTGGATGCCCAAAACTCCTTCCCAGATGTTTGAAATGAAGAACTTTCCCACTTACAGCAGTGCCTTCACCTGATTATCGGTGACTACATCTGACCCCTCAACCTCAGATGACTACTATGGAAAAAATCAACAGCACCAATAGAACCTCCCCCACTTCAGTTTGGCTACACAGACCCAGAATCTCTACAGTATAGAAAGACATTCCAAAACAATGACAATTACTTTCTGCTTTTGCCTTTCAGCCACGTGAAGCTGTGTTTCAGTCATGCGCTCCTGGTACTGCCGCTGGAGTCGATCGTGCTCCCGTAACACAGTCTGCCAGAGCTCTATTGCTTGTTCTTTCTCCTAAGTCACAAAACAATGGTTTATATAAAATACTCTATTACAGCACTTTTACCTTCACCTGTCATTCTCTAAAAAAAGGGTTTAACTGCTGGTGTGAAGAAAAGCCATTTTCTTTATTTTTCTTCGCATGTATTTCAACTACACACAGAAAGTACCCAAATTCAGATGCAGAAGAACAGATGCTTACAAGTTCAAACTGCACCTACAAGTGAAGTACATGTTTTCTGGATTTATTTTTTTTATAGATCAGATTTTGACAGGTATTTACTGCAGGCCTGCAGTACCTACAATATTCAAATACCAAAATACAGCTGTCAATTTTACTTCAGCTTAGTCAAGTGCAACAGGATTGATATATCATTGTAATAAGCTCAAAAAAATCTGCTTATTCTTTCAGGTGTAAATATTATTCTCTACATCCCAGATATATCTGTGTCCTCCTATCTTATTAAAATGACAAGCTACTAGGTAGGATTAGAGGCACATATTAACATTAAACACTACTCATATGAAACTAGGAAAGAAGTTTTTTTACATCTTTGAGCTGAAAGTGTAAGTACTTGTTTCTTCAGCTACAGAAACACAAGAGGGCCTCAAAACAGTCTCAGGGAGCTCTAAACAAATGAATTCTGAAACAAAACAGCTTCCCCTAACCTGTCATGGTACCAGAGAAATAAAACAGTACAAATGTTTCATCTCACACACTTGATTCATCAGCTGTAGTTGTTCTTGAAGATTTTTCACTATGCATTCATCTGCAGCAGTATCAGTTCCCAGAGGCATGAAAGGAAGAGCCTCCAGTTGCTTCTCAAGAGTCTCTTTCAACTCTGCATGTAGCCTGAAATTCAAAGGAATGCATTCAAAGTATTTCTTGAACAGGGATTTTTTAACAACTGAAGTCTATCTTACCTTCAATCTGTATATACTATGTACTTTTAAGTCATATGTAAATCAATTGTTATATAAACACATTAGCCCACTTTAAAAGACCTAAATGTTAAACTATTTCAAGATGTGGTTATATATCTGATAAGCCTGCTGTTATCTATATTAAGCACTTAAAGACTCTAACAGTAAGCTCACAAGTATGAAATCTTCAACTATTGACTAGATTTCAAAGATTTTAGAAAAAAGTTTAAGGTTCAGAAATGAAGAAAAGCAGCAGTAGTTACAGGGAAGTGCAGTTATTTACCTTTCATTTTCCTTGGTGACTTGTTCAAATTTTAGTCTCATCTCCCTCATTTGTGCCTAACAAAAACATGCAAGATTAAGCACTCATTGAAGCAACACAAGGTCTGTTAATTCTCTCATCTTTTAATTATGACTGATGCTGTAAAAGATGGACAATTTAATTCTGCATATTGCAGTAAATGACAGTCTCATTTTTAAGGGAAGTCATGGGATGCCACTTCAATCTAAAAGCTGCTAAGTCCTGTTATACCTAAGCATTCATAAGTTATATGCATTAACCTTATCTTTTGGGATTCTTATAGCTCTTACAGATGGATTCTTAATTAACTCATGTTGTTTTAGGGATACAGTGGATAATTCTCTCTTATGCAGTAATCATTTGAGAAAAGAGTTTAGGAATTAAATGAGGAGAAACTTCAGTTACATCAGTCAGATGGACTGTTTTGTAAACTAGTGCAACAAAGTCATAGTGCTTCTACTGCCTCCTGAAATCAGCCAAGCTTGAAGACTGTATTTGCTGAATCTCTATGATGGACAGATCAAACAAATTGGGTGCATTAAACCACAACCAGAATATAAGTTGTGCATATAGATAACATGTAAAAATGACTTGCTGTATGCTACAGGTTTTAATGATTAAAATTATCACTTTCCTTTTCAGTGATCAGGTGAAGCATTAAAAAGTTTCACTTCTCTGTGGCTGAAATGATGGAAGCTTTTTCAAAGACAGCTCCCCATTGATCCATTTGAGGCAGACTGCAGTCCAGCAGGTTTGTCAACACATGGTGCAGGCATGCTGTCCTTTACTGACAAAAACTCGTGGCCTAGGTATTAATACTATAAGATATTAAGAACATACAGTCTTAAATATTAGTAAAATCCATACCTGATAAAGCTGCAGCTGTTCTCTCATTTCTTCCAAGTGTTTATCATACTCTGTGATGAGAATTGACAAGCTAAAAAGTTGAAAAACATGCTCAGAACAAGTTTTATAAATACTGAAATGTTGTTCTGATAATTAACTAGTTTTAAAGAATTATTAATCTAGAGAAGAGTCACTTTTCTTTATTTCCAAGCTTGACATTCACCAGAACCAGATGAACAGATTTAATTACTACTTTTAAAGGATGGTAATTAACAGATTTCCTGTATAACAGAACTAGTCCATGGGACATGATAAATGAGCATACCTTCATTACACATTACATACAATATACCATTCACATTTCATATGCAGAATCCCAAACAATTCAAGATAGACTTTGTTACTGCTTTCACATACTACAATAAAGTGGCCTAGTTAAAATAATGTAGTTCTACTTACATACTTCTTGCTCTGTAATATTTCTGTAATCCTTTGTTTTACAGTTTGTGGAAGAAAAGCCACGTAACGTACCGAATGAACAGAACAGTATCTAAAAACAACTGCTACAGGAACACTTTTACAGACTCCATTTGCAAGTGAACAGGTGTATGTAAGACCAGGTTTACCTGGATATTTACACTTTAAAAAGCACATGACAATTGCTTTGTAGTATTCCTCCTCATCACCTGAAATCAGTTACCTTTGGTCCGTCATCCTGTATCTTGGTAGTCCATTGCCTCCAGAGGCACTGTTCTGTAATGGTAGACTACACATTAGAACTTGCACATGACTGCATGCAGTGTTAAATTTGTATTTGCAACCCAAAGCTGTTTTTCTGTCTGCCAGAATCATATGCAATAGCCCATGTGACTGCTTTTAGGTTGGTCTTCAAAAATCCTTGAGTGCTGGCCCAATTTGAACAAATTACATTTACCCTCCCCATTCCCCCCCTGGAGATAGTCTGATAGAAAGCATAACTGCATCCAAGGGGGAATCATCTCCCTCTTAAGAGCAATACTAACTTTGTGTAAGCACTAAGTTTATTTCCATGCATCTCAGCATCAAGAAAGTGCTGATGCCCCAGCTTCTGCACAGCCATTCAGAGAGGCTTATGGCACCCAGCACAAAAAGCAACCAACACGGGGCCAATCTCTTCGAAAAGAGAAGCCTATGAAAGTGAAAAAGTACAAATCAAGTATTCTTGCAGGGCTATAATCACTGCAGATGAGAAACTTGAAAATGCACCAGAAGTATCAGAATTCACTATTCGGACAGTTGTATTCTGCTGTTGCTGCTTGGAAAAACAACAAGCAACTCTAGAGTTGTTGGATGGGCCCAAAGCAAGGCCAGGTCACACCCAAGCAAGCTGTGCTCTAGATATGCAAACATGTTTGGTGCAAAACCACCCCACAAAAATTGTTAATGCTTCCAGCCCCAGTTCACATACCTGCTGGGCAGCAGCTCTCAGAATGTCATCTGTTCCATACCATCCAACTGCCATGTTTTGCCTCTGATCTGAAAAATACAGAGTTTGAGAACCAGATCCATAACACACCTACACAAACCTGACTGGCAGCCAGAAATGTGTGTAACACTGTAGTGCTTGGAAGGCACAGAGCATGCTTCAGCAAATTCTTCTGCTTAGCACAATTATTTTAATCAAAAAACACTCAAAAAAGTGTACAAAGACTGTGTTATAATAACAAATTCCATTTATTTGGTGTTCATTCTTTCTGGTTTGTTTTTTTTAGAGATTTTAAAAAACACAGATGTACTCACCTTGAATCATTAGATATATTCTGATAAAAGTTCCACGTGTTTAGTAGCTTATCACAAAATTACGTAATGGAATGAAGAAATTATTATTTGTAGGGTTTGCTGCTTATACTTCAAGTAAAAATCCATTTATAACTGCTTAGTACCACAAACCAGCAGTTCATTCCAAGAACCTTCTTTACAGCTACATATGTAACACAACAAGTATTTATAACATTAAATAGAACAGTACTTAGAGGATCTCTCTTCCTGTGTATTACACATATTCAGCATTTTAGAACTTTGATTTTACATTCCTGAAATCAGAGAAACATCAGATAGAGAAGGCCTTAAATTATTTAGTTCTCTGTCAGCATATAAGCCAACTTCAAATTTGTCATGTGGCACCTTGCAAAATGAATGAAGTTTTGGAGAGAGAATTAAACTCCACCATGGAAAAGGCAGCTTTTAACACTTCAGTCAATTTAGTCTGAACTCTATTTACAGTCTATATTTTTATAAAATAAGGAGCTACATACAAATTAAATACACATGAAAAAGCAAAACACCAGTAACTGAGAATCCATTATTTTCTCTCATCACAGTATAATAAAAACTCACACAAAACTCAATAAAATCTGGGCATTTGAGCCAGGATGATGACTCCGTTGCCTCAGACCAAAGCTTTTCTGCTACAAAGGTCCTTGCAATCAAGAGCTGGTCTTTCACCTTTGGCCACGGGAAGCTACTGTACAAAACCTAGCACCAGGTGGGATGTGGAGTTGTGAGCGATGCACAGCCATAGCTTCATGCACTGGGATCTCCCACTACTCCCTACCATGCTGTCCAGCTCTCACAACACTCAGTGACAGGGACAGTTCTCGGGCCAACACATCAATCCAGTTCCTATTTACAGAAATACTGAAGGGCAGAAGTAATTTTTGCCACCGTTTTCCTGGTAAGTAATTAGAATGTATTCTGATTTAGTCGTATTAGCCTTACTAAAATTATCAACGTTGTAACGCTTAATGAACAAGTGATTGTAGTCTGTACAGCACGTTTTATGAGTAACTGTCAGGGCAGCTTTGCCTTTGATGCGTACACTAGGCATAGGAAATGCAGGAGTTTCTGAACTAGAGAAAAAAAGGCATTATCACAAAAAAAAAACCCCAAACGTTTTTTAGCTCTTACCCTCATTAACAGCGTTTAAGTATTAGTCTTCAGCTAACCGGGAGATAGTTTCGCTGCAGCAAGCACTACAAGAACTGCTCTGGAAGATGACTCTGTACTGCTGCAACCACAGTCGAAGAGCCTGGGTAGAAACAGAGCAGCGGTCCCGCCCGGCAGCGCCGCGGCCTCAGCTCCCCTTGTCCCCCTACCCCGCGGCGGGTCGGCAGCAGGCGGGCAGCCCCCGGAACGCACGGCTCGCGGAGCCCTTACCTGGCTCTCCTCCAGCGCCCAGCTCAGTAGCCATATTTCCAGCGCACGGCTTCCCCGGCAGCAAGAACCCGCCTGGCCGAGAAGCCCTGCGCACACCCAGGGGAACAGCCGGTTACCGCAGCCCCTCAGCACCCCCGCTGCCGGGCGGCACGCACTGCCCGAGGCAGAACCT
>WTSP01023078.1:0-68399 GCA_025331215.1 Actenoides lindsayi
GACGCCGATCCCCAGCCGCTCTCCGTGACTCCCTGCCAGGCGAGAACTACTTGTTGTTGGGTTGGGGTTTTTTTTGTTTGTTTTGTTGTTTGTGTTGTTGGGTGTTTTTCCGCGTTCAGGTAGCTGTTTTACCTCCCTCCATGCTCAACTCCGAAAGGTGTAAAAGCGGCTCCCGCCGCCCCCTCAGAAGAGACCCCGCTTCCTTCATTTTACGGGAGAGACGCCGCCTTTCCACAGCGGGACGGCGAGCGAGCATCGCAGGCGGAAAAGTGGAGCCATGGGCGGCGGGTTGCTGGCATCTCGGGGACCGGTGCTGCTGTAATCCCGGCGCCTCTTCAGGAAGACGAACCCAAAGGTGAAACGCACCTCATTTGGGGCTGAAGCTCCTCCCCGGGGCGGGGGCAGGGGACCCGTCCCTCCGTACCCCTATAGCGCCCCGCTCCCAGCCCTGGGGGGTGGAGGGAGGCGATAGCAAAAACAAATACCACATCTCTCCGAAAAAGGCACCACCTCCACTCCCGCTACATGTAAATTTGGTTCACTTAAGGAAAACACCCAGGAGGGGATAGGGGGCTGAGAAGAGCTATTTTTCGGAGGAATGCAGGAAAAGCAGCGCCTAGCTACAGGTGACTGCAGAGAGGAGCTGCTCAGCCCCCCCAGGAGACGTTCCTTCCCCTGGCAGAGCGGTGTCTGCAGCACGTGGGTCACCCCACGGCTGCGGGCAGGGGGTACGCACGGTGCTGGCTGGCTGAGGCAGTGAGGAGCGTCTCGGCTCCCGGGATGCCCCCGGGGCCAGCCCCCCAGCAGGCGCGGAAGCTCCAGCCTCCGGAGGCCGGGAAAGGAGGGTTCAGGGAGAGGGGTTCCAGCTTTTATGTCAGGTGGAAAAAAACGGATGCAGGGGGGCAGGTACACTTCGTACTCAGTAGACTTCAGATGTTGGAGGTTGGGGGCAGTCAGGTGGATGGAAATTGAGAATCCCCAAAAATATATAAAGGGGACCAATGCCTGTGCTCAAGCCTCTGCCTACCAAGTCAGCTGAGTTGTTTTCTACAGCCTATTTTACTGATGCCTGGTTTCAGCTGGGCTGGTCCAAGGCAAATAAGCTTCCAGCTCCAGAGAGAAGATACACAAAATGAGAGGGTCATCTTCCCACTTCCTCAAAAGAAAAATCTTCCTCTCCACCAAGGGTATTCCCTGGCCCGAAGTAGAGTAATGAGTAGAATAATGGTATCTGAAATGTCCCCCTTCCATGTCAGAGCCTGTGGCTGGGCACTTGCTGGCGTTGGGAAGATAAAGCTTTGCTGGAAGCGATGCTCAGAGGACATTGTGCTCAGACCAGATTGCTTTAACCCAGATCTGTCTGTATGTGGCATCCATGATGTAAACACAGACTCCCAAAGCAGCAGCAACTTTTAAGAAATGGGTTTCAAAAGCTTTCTCTGGATGTACATTTTAAAGTTCCTTTTAAAAAGGGCAAAATATATCCTGCCAAAGAAGATATAATCAGTTAGTGAAAATTCCTGGGAGTCAAAATTAACATCCAGTGGCACAGTTGTAAATCCAATGGAAAGGACTCACCCATCCTAAACCAAAGCCATCTTACTTCTCTTTGCAGAGGGGATTTTTCTGCAAAGGTGGCAAAAAGAAGGAGAGAGCAAGACAAAATGAGTATTCACTGTCTTGTCTCTGACCTACAAGAGGTTTCTGGAGAAATACAATGTAGTAAAGTTCTGCAGCATTCATCCATTATGGAAAACCATGGGGTGGCAGTAGCTGCCAAAACACTAGACAAACTGTCTCATCACAGAATACCAGGACTTCCCTCTGGACTGTCTATCTCCTCAAACCCCACCATCTGTGCTCAAGTTACAAACCAAGAACTCCACTCCTTAAAAATAAACAAGTAAATAAATAAATACCGCACACAAAAAACAACCCCAAACAAACAAAAAGCCCCACAAACAAACCCAACAGCAACAACAAAAAAAACCAAAACAAAAACAATGTAAAAAACCAAACACTAAACCATCATAAACAAAAAAACCCAAACCCCAAAATAACAAAAACAGAACACAAAAGTCCCCAAAACTCACCCCCTAAAAAAAAGAACTCTACAACCCACCTAACAACCTGAGAAACTTAAGACTAACAAGGATGATAGCTCCTAAACAAAAACTTTAGTCATACCTCGTAATGCTAAGCCCATGAAAAAGGCATGTATTATGAGAAATCTGTTTACACCTCAGGCTTCTTAAGTACACAGGTTTTTCTACTACACGGTGAAGAATAAGCCACAGAAGTAATTTTTCCAATTGGTAAGAAAAGCAATGGTGTCTTCCAGCATATAATAGTCATTCAGTCACATCAAAATGTCCACATTCTGCAACACGTCTGTTACTAAATATAATGCTATTAATTTCTCTGTCAATCTTCCTTATATTTTCACTATGTGGCAGGCTTCTCAATAAAGGATGAGATTATATTAGACATTGACTTCTCGAGCTGACATTTTCTTGAATGACAATATTCTACATAGGCAACTGTAGTAACAATTATGAATTAATTTTCCCCCTACAAGAGACTGACCTGAATTTTTGCACTCCTCAGTGCTTTCAGTAGAAGTGGAAGCATGAGACATAGGTAAGAGAGAGAAATTAACCTCCTGAGTCTTACCATGAAATGTATCGGCAAACAAAAAATAGAATTAAAAAACTATTTACAGATACTCCTAAGCATGTTAATGTAAAAGCTAAGTGGAAACACTTCTGTAGCTCAGGATTTAGAATTTTCTTTGAGGAACTGAATGACACTGAGCAATGCACAACCAATTTTCCCTGCTGGATGGGTATTATGAAAGGAAAGGTTCTATGTTACTGTTTTAACCAACAAAGCAATCAAATTAGATGTGATGACTGCTATCTAAAACCCAAGCCAAATGAGCATTTTACTTACTAGTAGTGATTCTTTCTGCAAGCTTGAGTACTGCAATATAAAGTCATTGGGTTACCAGCTGTCTAACAATAAAAGGAGTAAATGGAAAAACAGAAAAGAAAAAAAATAGATGGAAAAGCTTGAAAAAACAGAAAAGAAAAACTTGTGAAAAAAAAAACAGATTTGAGGACAAATGCAGTGGTACCCTCGTTACATTCATGCTCTGAAACACCTTCTGGAGGAGCTCTGTCCTTGTTGACTAGGGGGTCCCTGGGAAGGTTAACCTGCCCAGCTACCATCTGTCTTCCTGGGGACAACATGAGAGGCAGAAGCTACTGAGTTTTTCTAGTGCAGGTCACCCTTTCATATTTTTCATATGATGTTATAATCAGGAAAGAAAAAATCAATTTTATAATGGAAAATTATAATTGAACACAGTGTAACACCTCCAAAATATGATCAATTTATATCTATTTAGTTGATGATTACATAAATGAACGAATTATTTTAAATATCCACTGTCATTAATATTTTATTAAGCTTCTACTTGTTTGTTTTACATATTTTCCTGTTCTCCCTTAGTATTTATAATCATCTCTACTGTTTACATGTACTAATTCATTACAGATCTTGCAGAACATGACAGCCACATTATACTGAAGTCCACAGATGATAAGTCAGAATTCTACTCTGAAACTGAAAAAAAAGAATTGATTAAGTAAATGTCTGTGAAATACAACTGTAAGGAGCCATGGTGTAGTTAAGTTGGACACTGCTGGAAACAAAGCCAAGCAGAAAGTTGTCATTATTTTTAAATTCCAAAGCACGATTGCATTTCTAGTTAATGCAGCTGAAATGGTTTGATCAATAACACAGAATTGGGGAAAAAAAGGTCTAACTGTAAAAAAGTATAAATAAAATGAAAATTGGACAAGACAGATGGACAAAATGTGAATTCTGACATGAAATCAGTCTACCGTTAATCCCTCAGAAATAGGCAGAAGTCCCCTATATGAGGTACTACACACACACAGGTGTGCTGCATCTTCTTTCCTCCATCCCGCATCTTCAATTCTCTGTGAAATTCTGGGGAATGTGGTATTTTGCATTCAAAAAATCAAAAACTAGAAAAATTCCTTCCTTGTACTTATCCAGGGTGCTGGGGTGGAGCTGGGCTCCTTCCACAGTATGTTCCTCAGATTTCTTCCCACAGAGGAATTCTTTTTTTCTGCTCTTTTCCCAAATTCCTTCCACCTTTTCCTGTTTTCCAAAGCTCTCCTTAGCCCTGGCATGTACAAGTTCAGCAGCCTGCTTAGCATTGCCTGCGTGGCAAAGCACATTCCTCTGTATATTGACTAAACATATTGGATGCAAAACGTTTTGGCAACAGGACTGCAATGTGCCTGCAGGGAGGGGGCTGTGACCTGCTCAATGTCGGTCCCATTCATTTCCAACTGTCTCTAGCCCACTACAAACAGCCCCCTGCCATCCAGAGCCTCAGCCATCCAGGAGCCCCTGTACTTGCCTCCTGTGCGGTTAAAATAAAAAAAAAAAAGTAAGTGAAAATTCCCCAAATCAGGATTGTTTTTCCCACAGTGCTATATGAACATACATATAAATTGAGTGGAGCCGTTCCAATCACCTCCTCCCACCAGCCTCATAAACTCTGGATCCGAAGTACCTGCTCTCCCAGGGGGCAATCCCTTGGAAACCATCACCGTCCACTTATGATTCCACTGTTCCTCTAAATCAGAAGTGCATCCCATACACCCTTTCCCCAAATGTCAACCAGACCAGAATCTTCTCCTATCCATTGCCTTTTTAATTCATGACCCTGGGGTGCCCTTTGGCTTCCCCCATTTACTAATACTAGAGGTTTTAGCAGCGCAAGATGGTAGAAAGAAGGATTACTCACCTGTTTCCCCTGTAATTCAGGTAGCTTTGTCAGTGCTGATTCACATTTGTGGGATGCACATTTTCTCAAGAGATGTAGGATATTAGATTGTGCTTATAAAAGGAAGCATTGCCTTATACTTATGCTCTGTCCGTACTTACATTTTTTTAGTGCCCAGTGATGAAATTGTTGGCACAAATTTTTGATCTATGCTGAAAATAAAGATCAGTGATGGATATGTCTTTCTCATTCATAATTTGCCGGCACATGATGCCACTTCTAAGGGACTGTCACCTGCCAGCAAGATAGTGGCTTTGTAAAGACTAATTAAACAGTGAGAAAAGTACTGTGCTCCTCAACAGGCATTTACTCTTTAGTTCAAGTAGAATGTAAATACACAGACTGAGCTTCTTCCAGGTGCTCTATATACTTACAAGGTGAAAAAAGGAGTCTCAGAATGTCCTAGTCAAACATACAGAGTCCTGAGGGACAGGGAAATGAATGCAATATTTTCAAACAAGGTACAGCTCTTGGGTACCAGCTTCCATCATTCAAAAGAGGTAAATCTTTCCATTTGTAACTGGAAAGTGCAGAGAGATGGAAAAGGGAAATGCCCAAGCCACGTATCTTGACTTCAAGTGTGGCTACCTCAGCCAGCAGAGACGAGCTAACCTCCAGTGACCTTGCTTCAGCTTTCTGGCACAGGAACACAAGCCTCATGAAAATTTTGAGAAATGTTATTCTCAACATTTCTGCATTTTTTTTTCTTTATCTCATTCATTTTGACTGAAGCTTTGGACAACACATCAATAATAAAAATTTGTGTCAGCATATTAAGGGCCTCGTCTTGTTGCAAGTCTTAAGCACTCCCATAATAAAAATAATAAAAAAAATCACCTAGAATATGCAGGACAAATAGGGTTTTTTCAGCTTCGGATGAGTGTGCCCTGAAAGAACTAAATCTGTCTAAACAGAAGTGCTGCCTTATCTATTTTAGCAGTATTTTTTTTTTTTCCCCTCAAAACAACAACAAAACCCCCAGACCTATAACAGTTTGCTCTGAAACATGTGTCATCTTCATTTCATTGGTAAATACTGTATTAGGAAACAGCCAATTTACAGGGACCCTGTACAAATACCACTAAACAATCTTACAAAGAAACTTAAAAGTGATCTTTAGTTTTAGTTTCTAAGTCTCTGAAGTGATCAAATTGAGTTGGACATAATTTTATTACTTGGGAGGAAGGGAAAGAGATCTTTACATTTTTATTTTGGTAAATTATATTATCTATCATCCAGCACACTATACAATCAATATTCAAACTGTTACTAAAAAGATAGTGTGTTTTTAAAAGAATAGATCCACTTACTAAAATTTTCTGGAAGCAGTTTTGTGTTTCACTTAATGCTAGCTTTTACGGATCTCCTACAATCAATTCAGATTTCATACATAACCCACATATGATGGTGATTTATTTGGTCAGGAAACCCTCCCTCACATGCCACCAAAATCAATGAAAACACAGTAGAAGATCTACAAGGGATTTCAGATGACTGGCATTGTTCCACCGAGTTTCTGCATTCTACCGAAGTTTAACTGGAAACCTACCTCCCCTATCAGTTTCCTGCTTTCTGTGACTAACAAACTCCATTATTTTCTTTAATTTTCAGTAAGAGACCATAATACACATACCCCAAGAAGGCAAGGAAGCTACTTTAATAGGTTATCTTCTGAAGATGTTTGCACTGATGATCTTCAAAGTATTCTTGAAGCTATAGCCATTTAATTGATCACTATCAGTGCATAGAAGAGATTTTGTAACAATAGTTCATTCTCTGCTATTGATTCAAAGTTTAATAATTATGTTCTGCAATGTTTTTTTGATGCCCATTGTGAGTAGTTATAGTTTACCTGTCAGAAGGGAAATGCCTAGAGTGCAAGTGGCAGACGTCTTCCATAGACTTTCATTGACTGGAGCAGTCACATTTTAAATCAGATTCCTTAGCTGTGCAGGAAGCAAAGAGGTTTCTTCCTAGTGTCTGCAGCCTCTATAGCAGACCCAATCTCAGTGCCATGCAAGCTTGATTAATTTTGACTGCCTCCATTCAGCTGCAGTCAAGTTTTTCTCTCCTAGTGTTTTTCATGCTACTTTGCAGACAAGATTGCCCAAATCTGGACAGAGCTGTCTACTGCCATGGAAACAGAACAGTATTCTCAAGAGATAAACACTGCATCTCCTCTGCTTCAGTCTCGCTTACAAAAGTTAGAGGTGCTGGCACAGATTTCTGCTATAACTTGTAAAACAGACCATTACCCTACCTGAGAGGGGAGAGACAGAAAGGAAATACCAGATCCATCACAGGCAGCATCATCAGCACCTCCTCTGCAGAGGCAAGGTGCCAGTAAGCCTTAAAGAGCCGTGCAAGGTCATGCTGAGGTAGATAAGTCTTGTTCTGAAACAACCTAACTAACTCTCAGTTAGTAGCCCATCTAGATATACGCAAAATATTACACAGTTGTAAAACTGCAAGTTGATTTCTCAAGTCTCCATGTGTCTTTGGACAAGTCAGCTTACATACTTAAGTGCAGAGGAAAAACTGCATTGATTACACTGACTGCTATACTTAGCTGTCAAATAATGGACATGCCATGTCCATGCTAATCTTGTAAACATTTCAGCAATGTTTCATACACTTGAGGTCTTTTCCCAATTTGTTTTGAACTGCAGTGCTCTAGTTGCTCTATGACTGCCTTAAAGGAATAAAAGGGCTAGTTTGGAGCAACAGGGGAAAGGTGCAGGCTTAGGGCCTGATGCTGCAGATGCTGCTAAGGGGCACTCACCGAGCACGCTGCCTGGGTTGGGGAAAGCAGGTACAAGCGGGTACAGCCGCCAAGACACCAACCCTCAGGCATGTACCTGTCCTGTGCATGTGGGATGTAAACAGAGCTGTGGAGAGGTGTGTCTGGACTGGAGCAAACAGGGCCACTGAGGCATCACCAGTCTTGTCCAAGGCCTTGCAGTAGGAACTCAGAACAGAGGCAGTTGTTAGGTCCTGGACTGATCCGATCTGCCAAATCAGAGAAACTACAGTGGGGAACAATTCTTAGCATCTGTGTCCCATAGAAAGAGTGATACCCTCCTAACTTTTGCTAGTCAGGTTCGCTATGGTAATTGCCCTAAGCTTTTACATATTCAACAAGAGAAAGACATATGCTTCTAATGGTCTGGAAGATCCTACTTTTTCTGAGAATAAGCAGACCTCCTAAAGACTGTATCCGCACAACAGAGACACCTAAAGTAGCTGCCTAAATTTAAGCAGCACACTCCTGCCAGTGACTAACCAAGACCTTGTCACAATCACCCCGTGGCTCTGTTTCTTGAGATTGAGTTGCTGTAACACCTTCTTCATCCCCCTACAACTTGAAAGCATACAGGCTAAAATGACCTGAGAGTTTTATACCCCTCTTAAGGTATTTTCCTTTCAAGATCACAGTGCACATGCTGCAGCGTGCATACAAGCTTACTGCCAACCTCTGGTGGGAATTCAGGGTGTCAGTTTCATAACCTTCTACTTCCTAACTCTTCTACTTAGCTTGCAATTTGGCAGTTAGCAGGACTGGCAGAGAGACAGAAGTCAATATGCCATTGTCATAGTGAAGAGTATCATTCAAGTGTGCAAGACAGCTACTGGCAAGGCATGCATGAGGAAGTCCCTTACAGCCACTTTGTTCCACTTGGGTTCTCACCTGCTTTTTCTCAAGATGGAGGTTTAACAACAACAATACACATAGAAAAAAAAAGCCAACAAAATCTTTCCTATTATATTTTTTAGTAAATCATGTAATTATTTTTTATAAAACTTCAGGCAGCCAAAAAGTGTAACATGGGAGATTTAAAGGACCTTCCTAAAAGAAGAATGGATTCTGAAGTTCTTCTGTTTGGGAGTTGCCTAAACAAAGAACATCCTCATAATATTTTAAACCCCTACCTATCTAGGACTCTACCTTAGTGTTCCTGCTAACCTATGAAGACAGGAAGATTTGCCCTGACTTTTTAATAATCTTTTCATTCTATAAATTGTTATTATTTGTTAAACAAGAGGCAACCTGAGATGTTTGTGGTTACATTAAATGTTATCTGCTTGTATTTTTAACATAACATTCCCTGTCTCCCATCTTCATCCCTTCTCTCTTTTTTACCTTTTCCAACTCATATTTTACATTTTCTGAGGCAAGGATTATATCCCAAAGTAATAATTTGCACAGCGCCCAGCTCAGCCTGTGTCTCAGTTAATTTTTAGTGGCTTCAAAGCTAGAAAACACATTAATGAAACAATAACTGGTATACATCCCAGCTAAAAATTTTCAGTATCAAAAGGAGAAGCACAGTGAAAATCAAAATGTAAAAAGAGGTGCTCTAAGAAAGAGCTGCTATCTGAAATATACCTTTAAGCTTCTCCCAATGATTGAAAGATTGCTACCTATCCTCCAGAAAAAGAAGCTCTCTTTTAAAACTTAGCATATCATAATTAAAGTGAATATTACACTAATCTTGGAGAAAAATGCCACTACTTATCAGATTCATTTACATTTTTTAATAACTCCTTGGCTTAGGCTTTTAATATTAATTTTGAAAATTGCTTAGGAGATTCCATGTGTCAACTCACATTCTACAGAGATCCATCCCTTCCCTGGGGCAAAACACATTAAAGAATACAGATGGGCAAAAAGGCCTCCAGTCCATCACCTCTCCCAAAGGAAGAGTGTTGCCACATCCTGTTTTGGCACCAAGACTTTCAGTTTCACAGTACAGAATTGACATAACACACTTTCAGCAGCACAAATGCAGGTTGCTAGCCTCCACTTACATTTTACTAGATTACTAAATTGACATCTACCGTGCCAATTTTTGTTCGATGCTTCTAAGCATTTTCTATCAGGATAGATACCAGGAATTAATCAGCAATTCAAACTCAGTCTAAACTGAGCACTGCTGTTATCGTCATTCTAGGTTAAGTGTCAGAATCATCTTTTTCTGACCTTTAAACTGTTAAAGATTAGATAGAGTTATGAACGCACAGTCTACATTAACTACTGCCATCAAATACTCTCTGCAGCCCAAGAGCACAAGTCAATCTAACAATTTATCAAAAAGACTGTCTTTGAAGTAAAAATGCAAAGGGACAGTTTGAAGTCCATGATTATTTGGAACTAACACGGCTACTGTTTTTACTACTCCTTTCATCTTAGTGAGAGAAAAATGCAATTAAGCCAAAAAGAATACTAACAAGTTAGTCATCTTGATGCAATCCTCACTAGTGTCTAAAGCAACCTTGTGGTCTGCTCCTTCAGGGTGAAAGTCAGTTCATAATTTTATGTATTATTAATAGTAGTTAATTCTCTGGGGAGGAAGAGGAGGGCACTGCAGAAATTAATACAGTACTAAGTTAAAGAAGGAGCTGAAGAAAAAAATCTCACCTGGTAACAGTGCTCTCTCACTATATTTACTAAACAAAACCTTTCAGTTCACCAGGATGGATGTATCCTATTTTATGTAAAAGGAGAAAAAAGCAGAGCAGCAGGAAATAATAAAAGTCTTACATCTAGAATATTTTTCAAGAGAAGTGAGGTTTGGCTTGGGAATTACAGTAAAATATCTGTAGGTTGCAGGTGGTCTACCTGTGGTTCTGTGTGTGAGACAGGAGCAGGGATTAGTACACTTAATCTAATAAAAATGTGTTTCAGTTAAGACAGATTTTCCATCAAAAATAAACAACGACAAAAGTTATTCTAATAAATATCTGCACATATTATATGCCATTTATTAATTGCATAAGAAGAGAACATTTCCACACAGTGCCTGAAAAGAGCTGCTGTTAAACACCTTACATTCCAGTTCAGTTTCTTGTGCTTACTTTAAGGCATCACATTGAGCACAAAAAAGGCACCAACTGGCACTTAAGGGATAATAATGAGAATGGACTAAACATGTCCCATTAATGACATTTTCCTAAGTAGTCATAGTTACCAGACTTCAGATCAAAGGGGATGTAGTAATAGTTTTCAAAGCTGTTGCATAAGGAAAGGATGGGATAGCTGAAACAGTAATCAGCTTAAACTGTAGCAAGAAAGATTCAGGTTAATCACTAGGGAACTTTTTCTAACATGAAGTGCAGTGAAGCAATAACTTGGAATGTGGTGGAGCCACCATATGTAGGGCAGACACACTATTTTTCCCAGGTAATATAGGATAATGGAGTAGACAACCTCATGGAATCTCTTCTAGAATGATTTTTTCTAACTGTATGTGAAGGAAGAGTTTTTCCAGTGACCCATACTACTCAACAGGCTTTGCTTCACAGCTGGTGTCCTAGAGGGAAAAGTCAAAATATATGAATGAATAAAAAATATTAATGACAAGTGATGTCATCACAGCTACTGGTTTTGCTTTTATCTGCCCAGTCTCCTATCCTCTCCCCCAGGGGTTTTGGTTGCTGGATGTTACTTCATATTTTGATTTCTTTCAGAAACATCTTCAGAGTTATAGCTGTTACTGGGGAAGCTCATTTCCAAGAAGGATGGTCCCAAAAGAAGAGAGTTTGGAGGCATATCAAGGTAAAGTTGGAAAGAGAGCATGGAAATCACATAGTCTGAAAAAAGACGTAAGTACCAGAAATGAAACAAAAAGGGATATGGAAGTTAATGATCTGGCACTGATAACTAATTCCCTTCTCACTGTCTTGGTTTTAATAAATAAACAATCAGCACATTTTTCAGGGTGCATATTTCCCTGTGGTTACTTGAATCTAAGCAACAATAATATCCCAAACAGGTATTTTTCAAGAGTATATTCAACCCATGAAAAGCAGACTATTGTAACTTGGTTTAAACTGCGCTGCTATATTGGGCACTTCCAGAAAGCTGTTTTTAAAAGGAAAAAAAAAAAAAAAGAAACCAAAACTAAACACACAAAAACTCAACTTAAATAGTAGTATTGGTGTGACCTCTGTTGCTGTTCCCTTTGGTCATGGAACACTGAGAAAGAAGAATTCAAGAATGTCTAGTGGATAAAAACAACTGCAGTATTCACAACTGAAATCTGCAGTTAATCACTAGCATCTGCAAGGCAAATACTATTGTCAAAAGAAATTACTTCAGCAGAATAATTTTACCAGTGTGAGTGCAGGATTTAATTCATGGCAAGACAAATCACAGGATCCCAGAAATAGTCATAGGAGTCCTTAAGTAGTCACTTACTTGACAGAGGTTGTTAGAAAAAAAAAAAGGGGGGGGACTACAGCTTTAAGATATAGCACTGAAGTTGCTATTTTAGCTTCTACTGATTTTAACCTGTGTTTCCCTAAAATGGTCTGGGGTTTCCCCACATGAAGTATAAAGCAGGTATTGCCCATGGCATGCTCCTCCCAAAGTGAGTTTTGTGAGGGCCTGGGCTGACTCTTATAATAAGAACATGTGCAGAATTACCAACAACCCTCCCAGAAATGGGATAAACAGAGTCATTTGGAACCTAAGTTGATTGGTTCCTTCTGAGTTTAATTCCCAGCTTAAAACCAAATGTGAGATGTGGCATAAAATAGAAGTATGGGGAAGAAGCTCCCCACATCCCTGCTGCCTTCCTGCTGCAATGGAACTCCGCCATTCTCTGCTTGTTCATCTCCCACAGCCTCAAAGTGATACCATTTTATGTCTTCTGCCTAACTTTTCTTTATGTTCACCTCTGCCCATCCTCTGCCCTCTCCACAACTCTTCCCTGCAGTTAGACAGTACTAAGGGACTGACATTTTGGGAAGTTGCTCTAAAGACCAGCTTTGCCATGAAGACAGTCCTGGTCTTCTAGCTTTGCAAAGGCTCATTGGTAGGTAGTCATAAGACTGCAAGAGGTCTCCTTCTCACAAACCTCTCCCAACAAGGTTATGAAAGGAGCCCACCGTTGCAGCAGTTTTCAAAGAGCCCAGCAGCAAGACAGGCAGGCGCCAGCATTGGAACCAATGCAAGTGACTTCACCTCTCCCAGACATGAGGTTAGACCTCCTCACCAGGACTTGCTGAGAGGAGAGCCTCTCAGGTATTTATAAAAATATTTCAGGTATATAAAAGGAGGCTGCCAAAGAGGTTCTTTCAGACTACTCAAAAGGGCAGTTCGAAAAAGCAGTGTGAAGCTTCTACAGGGAGAGTCCTCATTAGCACAATACGTAGGCAGCACAGCTTATAAATACCATTTTTTCAGCCTTTCCCAGAGTGTCAGGTTCCTCTCTCCTCCTAACACTTGGAGGGGAAATGACAGCAAAAGGTCAGAAGATACATGCTAAATAATACACAAGTCAGCAAAAGATCCTAAAATATTAAATGTCTTTCATGAGAACACAACCTGCAGAAAAATCAAACCACAAAGAAGTGGCTATTACTTTTCTTATTTTGAAGCTGCTTCTATGGGGATGCTGGACACATAAAATTCTGCCAGTACCAACAAACTCAGAAGTTTCCATGCACAAACCCAATTATAACACCATCCAAACTGAACACGAACGAGGAGGAAAAAAAAGCCAGAAA
Source organism: Actenoides lindsayi (assembly GCA_025331215.1). NCBI lineage: Eukaryota > Metazoa > Chordata > Aves > Coraciiformes > Alcedinidae > Actenoides > Actenoides lindsayi. Next base: position 13,397 of record WTSP01023078.1, read on the forward strand.
ATGGGTACCCAGATACTATAAATTTCCAGATAAACACAACAGATGCTGTAATAAGCATTAAGAAAACTGTGATAAAAAGATTTCTTTCTTTTTTTCCTCAAGGGTACTACTTCATCTTTAAGTCTTCAGTTTCCCACAATCAAAAAGGGTTGCAACAAAAGTATAGGAGCCACAAAACAAAACATTTGAAAGGGTCATCATGTAGGTACTGTCTTACCACATTTCATTCCTAAGTATCTTCCAGTTCAGTTAATATTTTGAAATGTTCTCTGTGGATAAAATAGCCTAAATAGATCTGGAAGGAAATACTGCCTGCCTCTTTCATCACTGGAGATGCCTCATGATTACAACAGAGTCCTCCTGACAGCTTCTCAAAGACAAGATGGTTAACAATATTAAAAGCAAACACAGAATTATTTTGGTTTCTAAATTGCTGAATATGAAGGAGAGGAAGGAAAAATTATTAGAGTAATAACCAGGAAAAAAACATGTGATTTTCTCCTTCCCCATTTTCTGCTACAGGAAGTTAACCTGCTTTGTTTTTCTGTGGACCTAATGACCAACATATAAGAAATAATTCTAGGCTTTCTCTTTTACAATCTAGAGATAGCATGCTTAAAAAAAAAAACAAAAACAAACCCCAACCCAACCAAGAAACAAATAACCAAACCCCCCAAAACCCACAAGATTAAAAAGAAGTCCACCCCCCACCCACACCCCACAACTAGCCATACAAACACACAGTGGCAGATACATTTTTAATCTTTTTCCTGTCTCCAAAGACCAACAAAATTTGATCAACCAGCTGTGACTCTTATAGAAATAAGCTTGTAGATGTGCAAGTGTATCTCCTCTCATCAACAAAGCTACCACACCGTGTTTCTGTTAGCTGACAAATTGAAGCTACTGAAGTTTGCACATGTACCTGTGGTTTGCTTTTTAAGAATTCTCTTTAACACTCCAGCTGACATTGCCAGTGTGTATTCATTTGGTGAAGTGGTCATAGACCTTGAGAATGAGGAGTTACATCACTTCATTAATTTCCACTTGTCTTCTGGGAGCATGCACATCTAATAGGACAAAATAGGTTTGCAGCATAATGCACTTCTGATATTCTCAGCTACAGCAGGTTGCAAAGACTTCATAGCAGAAGTGTAAATCAGGGTGGCATGAAGAAAACTAGTGTTATTAAGAAGTGAGTTTCAGGAAAGAAGCTAGACAGCTTCTCTGAGAACACCGCTTCTAAGAACACATCCTAATTCAGAAAACATGGGCAAGTCTGAGAAAGGCAGCAAATATAGAAAAAGTTTTGTTTGAAAGAAGTTCAAAGGCAGTAAAACCCAGCAGACAACTCCAGAAAGCTTTAAAGCCACAAAGCATTGACCAAAGAAAAGGGTTCATGTTCATCAAGTGTGTACAAGTAAATAAGAGCAACTCAGAATGCAATGAATTAGGGCATTAAGACCACTGTTAATGAAAGATGTCACAGACCCTGACTTGAATAGAGTTTCTGTGTTTCTCTGCATGGAGGCCCAGCTTTGGGTAGAAGTTGGTTTGAATTTGTTGTCACCATCTTAAGTTTAAACAATGGAAAACAGTGGGCAGGTGGGAAGTGACTTTTGTGAACTCTATTAAAAATTCACCACAGACATCATACCTGATGTTTTGAGGTAGTCACTGATGCATAGCTGACCTTGTACTTAATAGAAATTATATACCTAGCAGTTTTTACATAATTACCGGAGTACCTACTTATATTTTCAGGCAATTTCTGACCTTTAGAACTTATTGTAGAATGCCATTTTTAAGGATCTGTCTTCAGGTTAAGAAAAAAAACTCCAAATATATATATATAGCTACCAAAGTTACTGAAATAATGTTCCTATTACAGCACCTCATTTTAGCGATAAGAAAAAAATAAGCAATGCTTAACTTGCAGCAGATACCACCTACACAGCCTCTGCTGATAAGTAGGCCCACTAAGGATACATCCACTGGTCATCAATTTTTACATTCCATATAATAATGTGGAATAATCTTCCTAAAATCATTAAAAATTAATAATAACAAAACATGGCAAAAGTAAGTTTGCTAATACATCATTCCACAATAATTTTCATATTTATTATATTGAGCTACAATTTTATACATTGGTACAACTCAGTCCTAAGTGAACAAGTCTAAAGAGATCAGGTGATGCTTTGAAAAACTAGTAAAAATGCCCCTTGGCATTCTTCAGTTATCTGAACAGACACACTAACAAGCAGATTCCTTTAAATGAGCTGAAGTCACCCTTCTCAGAATCATCAATTCCAAGAACACTAATTAGCAAAATTTTTCCAGAAAGTGAAATTCCAGCAGGAATGTGGAGTAAGAAAGTAATGATGAGCCACATCAGAATTCTTATTTAGAATAAGCCCTGAAAGTATTTGCCATTTTCTGTAAGCCAATACCTACAGATTTTTGCAGCCCCAGAACCACCTCCCCAAACCCCCCATTTGAGGATTCAGAGCAGAAACTGCGATTCTAGTTACAATTGAGGACAGAGTACAAACAATCAAAACATAACAATGCACAAGCTATTAGAACAAGAAAGTGCTATATCAAGAATAAACCAGTCAGCCAGAGGAACCCAAGTCCCTCATTTCACCACTGTCCTTAAATTCCTATGAAACACAAATACTATCTCAGAGGAAGGTTCTGTTAACCACAGACTATAAATTCAAAACCAGACAGACAAGCATAGAGGAACCTAATGTATTTTAATTGCATAGGCTTAGGAAATGCAGTTCAACGCACAGTTAATTTTGGCGACAGGTATATTGAAACCAAAGGCTATCTATCTCCCTAGATATATAATTAATAATACATTTTTTTATTTCTTAACACAAAGAATTAAAAAGATATATTACACTGAAAAGCATATCTGTCTGAATACTTGAAGTAGCAATGAATATTTTAATTCATGGTTTAATTTTGGTTGTGACAGAGCTGGTTTGTTTGGGTTTTTTTGTTTGGTTAGGTTTTTTGGTTTTGGTGTTTTTTCTTGTTTTTTGTCTGTGTGTTTTGTTTTTGGCTTTTTTCTTCTTCTTAAATGTCCATTTTATACTTTCAGAGTAGACAGGAAGTGTTATAGATCAGTTTGACAAAGGATATCATTGCTAAGTTTTAGTTTAAAAAAATAAAATCACAGCAATACAGATATTTAATATAAATTCCTTGTTTTGTAAACCACTTAACAAAAGATAGGAAAGGAAAAAGTGCATTACAAAATAGATATTTGCATATTAAAACCTTTGGAATTCAGTGCTCAGCTTCAGATGCCTGACCAAGATGATCCAAAAGCCAAAGGGCTAATTGGTGTGAACATCTCTACCTTCAGTGCTGCAAACATCCTCAAAATTGGAAAAGGCTGACCTGTTCTCTTTCAAGCAAAGTACCAGCATAAGAAACAAGAAATGAGATAAAGAATGCTATAAGAATAAACCTATTACTTCTATAAGAAGAAAACTCGCAAGAAAAGCTACCATTGATATTTATACAGTCTAAAGTCTTTCACCATGCATCATGAAACTACATTTTCTGTTGCATATACCCCTTCATGCATTTTAGTATTCTAATTCCCTCTTATTTTAGAACAAGCCACTTTATTGTAATATCAAGTAAATGATGCTTTTTGGTATGGGCAACAGCATTAATTCCAATTAAAAGGAATGAACAGCATTATTATTAAACAAGTGGTTAGCATAGCTCAACAGACCCTCTAAGAAATTTGCCATGTATTATTCTGAAAGCATTTAAAATTTTCAGTCCCTAAAAACAGTTTAAGACATTAATTATGAAGTAATGCACATCGAGACTAAATCCTCCCTTCTTTAACTCTCTCCTTGTTTAGAGAGCATCGTTTCTTCATTTTTGTCATCTTCCACTCTAAATTCCCCATGGGTTCCTTAAGATATTAACAAAATCATCATCATCCATGATTCCAATACTTAAACCTTCATAGTAATCTTCAAATTCAGAATAAGACACTTCATTGGCGCTGCTGCAGGACTCTCCTAATGTTTCTAGAAAAGATGACTTAATTTCTTCTTCTGTAGCTTTGCCTGTGAAAGTATATTAGTCCATTAAATACATTTTAAAGAACAGTGAGTATGTAGCATTTAACGTACTTCAGGAATGAAACCTTCAAATTTTAGCTTGTGAGTACTTTTTCTTGAACAAACTCAATATTCTGATTTTGGAGTTAAGTTATTGACTTACTTAATACCAGCTGCAGAAATCAACTTACTTTAATAGCACATGGTAGCATTAAATATCAACAGAAACATGAAGCCACAGTCAATTTCAATGAATTATGAGATCAAGAAGATTATTTCCTTCAAAAACTGAATAATGCATTTGTAAATTAACGTTTTGGTAATTCAGAAGTTACCTTGTAATAAAGTATATATTTAATCTAATACAGGTTCAAAGCTCTAGGAAAACCTTAAGATGCAAGTGTGCATTCAAAAAGCGTTCTGCAATTTACATGTGTGTTCTAGTGACTTAAAGATTACACTCAAGATGATTTGATAGCGTGGAGAAAAAAAATGGGAAAAAAAATATACCATTGTGGCATTGGAAAAAACTGCACATGTAACATCCCTAGACCATGTGTCTTCATGTGCTACCATTAAAAACACTGGCAATACAAAAAGCATCCTTTCTTCTACAGGTAAAAAGAAAGGGCCAGGGCACTAGGGAGACTTTCACAATGACTTTGGTTTGGTACACAGTGCTATTATTTTAGAAACTGACACACAAATATTTAAACTCCTATTTTCCTTCAATGGCAGATTTTAAACATCTTTTGAGAATCCTAAAAAAATAATGAAGTTACCAACATTTCCTCTGTAAAGGATGAAATGCTGTCCCAGAAATGAATAATTTATTCAGAATAAACTTCAAGTGTTGAGTACATTCGGTGTCAGTTGGAAACCTTACATATTTTGACAGAAAACAGTAATATGAAAATGACAGTATCCTCCTAAGTGAAAATTACTAATATCATGTGTGTCACTGATAACTTATACACAAAAGCTGAGAAATAACTTCTTAAAATGTAAACCTGCACAGGTAGGGAAAGGAACTACTCTGCATATATGCAGTATTTGCAGCTTGATAAAAAGCAAGTACTATAATTGTGTATATGAACTCCATTACTATTTAAAGTCATGTTCCAAATAGATATATTATAGGTCATCAAAGGTAAAAAACTTCTCCCTAACAGCTCAAGTGTAAGCCAAAAGGAAAGCAGTATTTGTATTTGCAACCAGTTTCTGAAACTGGTATGTCTGCTAACAAGATGATTTCAGCAGTTAGATATAATTTTTTTTGTTGTTTGGGTGAATTACCTGCCAATACCAGAGGATGTTTCTTTGCACAGTAACATTTTCTGATATCTACCATAGGCACACTCCCAGTTTTGTTGAAGTCTAGTTTCATATAAGCCTATATGGAAAGAGTTTCATATGAGCATACAAGGAAAAAAAAGTAGAAAGATGTAAAGATCAGATACTTAATTGCCTAGCATATATTTTTAGATCTTGTGCAATGGATTATGTCAATTTATCAATTTTATGTAAGGCACCAGATACCAGAAAATTATTCTCGATTATGAAGTTTCATTATTATTTTGTCTCAACAGCTTTCACATGAAATGTGGTCCCCTCAACAACTCAAAAAAACAAACAAAAAAATCTGTCTCCTCTTCAAAGATTCTAGCTCATCCTTAGAATCAAAAGTTAAGCTACTTCTGTGGCAGATGCAGCTGCCCCCAACAGATGAAACACAAAGCAAACAGGGTGTTCCAGAGCAGTTTGACACCTGGGCCATTAAGCTGCATCTCCCAGTGCTTAACGGGTGCTGCCGGGGTCTGTGCTTGTCCGTGTTTTGTCAGGGCTTGCCCTCTGAACCAATCAGAATGACCACAGTGCACCCTCCACTAGGGTATAAATGGGGTCCTGACTAAGAGCCAGATGAGTCAATTCTTCCCAGAGCAGATCTGGCAGTCGGACCCTCCCTTGGACATGCCATCCAAGGTCACTTCCATGGATTGAGTGAGCCTCTCCCCCCTGCCCCACGTGAGTGGTATCTTGGGCACTCTGGTGTGGGAGGTTTCTGCTTTATGAGTGAGTGTGTGCCCACTTTGGTTCATCTTTCCTTAAGGTTTAGGAATTAGTTGTGTAGTAGTTAATTCCCAACAGACATCCGAACTTGTATTTGGTCAGGAGCAGCACTGGGAAACTTCAGTTGTACTAAACCTCATTTTGGATAGAGGCTGCCGTTTGCTTTGTAGGTGCCTCTGTGACAACTTCCCTTCTGCCTCTTCCATTTACTAAGACTCCTGCATCACTCTCAGAGAGGCTTCAACACAGCCTCTTCAGTACTGCTACCAGCAGCTTCATTTTCATTGCAGTTCACTCAAATACACGTGCTTGATATGTAAGGCTAGGAGAGTCTGCTCCTCCATGATTAGAAATATGAAAGCATATGTCATTTTTCTTGATCCTGATATCTAGTTGTTACTCTGCTGGATAGTTTGTAATCAGTGTTTCATACTGCAAACGGCTCCACATGACATTATAGGCATATAACAAATGGCGTTTATAACATAAGAAGACTCACAAATATAACGACTTTAATTGTAGGTCTCAATGTACACAACACAAGTATTACTGCTTCCTATGTCAGACAGTGAGGGGGAAAAAAGTCTGTACACAGATATAGTCATCTGCCAAACTAAGGAAACAGACTTCTGGAAGAGATAGTTTCAGGGTCCCAGGTGCTTTATACACTGAACTGAACTGTAAAACTCAAAATAATATAGGCATTAATTCTAGAGTTTAACTAATTCAACAATAGAACAGTATGCTGTCCTCTACTTTACATTTATTTTAATAAACTGAGAATTTAGAAAGTCAATTATCAGATGCACAATTTAAGAAAAACAATAGCCAAAACAACAACTACCACAGAACATGATGAGTAATTAACTCCAAAGTTAGACTGCAAAATAGCTACACTTAGAACATCTGGAACAAAACTTACTTTTCTTACAAATGCTTTCCTATATTCATTCATTTCTCCAAGTATGGCACGAGTAAATTCTCCATAGTCAACCTTATCACTCTTGCTGTCATCAAGAATAAGCCATAAGGATTCAAAGTCCTGCAATAATTTAAAAATAATTTAGCCAAAATTCTTCACTATGTCCTAGAATAAAACAATTGCTATAATAGGTAATTGCAGTATTGTCACAAAAAAACAACTTCCAAATCTAAACTGTCTCAAAGAGTGGTCAAAATAATGCAAAGTCATCATCAGTCACTGATTACCATAATTCACATTATTTGCAGTTCTGACAGATGTGGGCTATTTTTAAAACATAATATATAAACCAAAGGAAAAAAAAAAGTAAATAGTATAGTCTAAACTATTTTTAAAAGGAAAAAAAAAAAAGAGAAAAAACTGGATTGCAATCCCACTTGCTTCTTTATGATGTAAAAAGACTGCTTGCTTTAAATATATTATTTTTTATTTTTAGAAAATTTGAAAGAGAACTGAACGCTAAAGTGCCAGCATAACACAAGGGGGGGGAACAAAAAAAAAACAACAAACCAACCCCAAAAAACCCCACAAACAAACAAACAATCGCAAAACCCAGCTAATTAAACTATAGATTTTAGCAATGTGAAGAAGAGATTCCATATATTACAGTAAGATAATATTCATTATTACAGTTACAGCTAGACTTACCCCTTCAGGCACTTTCAAATGGAATATCTTTAGAGCTTCTTTAAAGACTGCCTGAGAGAGAAACCCATTTCTGTTCTTGTCTACTTGTCGGAAATACTTCCCTAAGCCTGTTACAACTCGAACTCCTCTTTTACTTAGTGTCTCTCTGAGCATACCTGAGGTTTAGAGGAATAAAGGACACAAAGTTTACCTGAAGTAGGCCACTTGCTATAGAGCTGATATAAAAGTAAAGAGAAGCACAACTCCTTATGATACAGCTGGTTAAAATGATACATCTATTCATCCAGGTTCACTCATCTTGGATGAGAGAATGGCAGTTCAAAAATCAGTTACTTAACATTTGAGTAGAGATAATATAAAGCAGTAGCAACATGTAATAGAACTTTTCAAGAGATACAGAAGGAAAGGAAGAATGGCTATTGCTCTCCAGGTGCTCACATTATAAGGCTGCTTACTACTGCTAGAACCAATTACTAAGCAAAATAGCGGGGGGGGGAGAAGGAAAGAAGGAATTTTTTTCCAGTGAAGTTCAAACTCAGACATATGTTACAAGATATCTTCAAGTATATATACATAACCTTCTTCCAGGCCACACTAGTAAACTTTAGATGAAGTCAGATAATTGAGAAATCAATTTGTATCTATTGTGTGAGGGGAAAAAGATTTTAAAATATCCCTAATTATTATTCCAACATTTTTTTCTAAAAGTAAAGTGTGTCCAAGCAGATTTTAGTGACCAAAGAGTACCTACTTAAAATAGGTTTAGCTAATGGTGGACATTCTTGAACTGAACAGCTTCCAGCTTGTACAGTTTTTGTTCACTACAGGTTACAAAGGTAATACACTGCACTGCAAAGACATCTTTCCATAATTTTAAGCACAAGAACTATGTCTTTGTCATAAAGACTGTAGGTAGAAACATAAAAAAGTTTCTTTACATATTCCAAAACATACTATTTATTTATAGTCACATATTTTAACAAGTATAATATTAAAGACGATCAAAAAACCAGAAATAATGGCCAAAAGAAGTATCTAGCAAAAAATTTAACTGAAAAAATGAGACTGTGGTTGTATATTTTGCCAGTAACTTTTTCAATTTAATATCAATTTAACATAGGATCCATGTTATGTTTCAGCATTTTTTCAGACATGCTGTCAACAGAGATTAAAATTTTATTAACAGTTACTCTGCAATATCTCTGTCATCTTTAGCCAGCCTGTTTATTTAAAGAAAGAGAGAGAAGCTATTCTTACAATTGATTTATGCTGGTATCAGATTCTAGTAATATTCGGATAAATATCTAACTTTTGTTTAATTTCATTTATATAAATAAAATCTTTATAATGTCACTATTGTTCTTTGTGTTAAGCTGTAGAGATACAGAAATTACAATTAAATGTGTTCCAGTAGACACAAACCTTGAATCTTCTTGAAAACTTCGCTTTCATCAGCCATTTGCTTGCAACACTCTTCCTTGAATTCCATGGAAGCTCTAATATAATCAAAATTAATGTTGAATGGTGAAATTACATGTAATATTACTGAAGTCAAACCAGCAGCAGTAAAAAACATATTGACCTTTATATTTAATTCTTGTAGTATTCTTATAGTATCCAATTGCTTGAGTTTGAGACAGAACACATAAAAGTCCTTGCTGAGCAGCTGCAGACATGCAGAAATTCCTTTCTGACAATATTCCATTAGCAGCTCCTCTAGTAATTCCAAAATCATGAATAATTTCTCCTGTGCATAAAGTCTCCACAATTTTATTTCAAAACAGTCCTGATCTTTAGCTCAGGCCACTGGAAGACTTTGTTAAAGTAACTCTACTCTTAGTTATAAACAAGAAAATAACATGAAGCAGCTACAAATTTCTCTTTAGAAGAGAAATAACAAGAGTGTAGACTAAAAGCTGGATCAGCATATCTTAGGTGTGATATAGGAATTATGGTTAAATTTTGTGTTTTGTGTGACAAATTCCTTTCTGAGAAGGGCCTCCCAGAATCCTCCATCAGAAATTATTATAAAGGCTGATAAAAATATATTGTGGAAGAACCCACTGGAACAACAACAACAACAATAAAAAGTCCTTAATTATTTTAATGAATGGGAAGGCAAATGTAAAAGCGCTGCTGTCAACTTTGAGCTGCTTGCTCATCAGTGCTCTGCCATGGAGTACTACTCCTTCTGCTTTCTGAGGCCAAAGACTTACCTCTCTGCTGTCTATTAAGAGTTTTCATCTCCCCTTGGGGTACCTCCCATTAGGAAGTCCATAAAAACTTGCCTATATCTGTGTGGTTTAAAACCTAACTGGCAAACAAGTACCACACAGCCACTTGTTCCCACTTCCCTCCTCCCAGTGGGATGAAGAGGAGAATTGGAAATAAAAAGTAAAACTTGTGAGTTGAGATAAAAACAATTTAATAACTAAAATAAAATATTATAACAATAATAATAGTAGTAATGAAAATAAATATAGCAAAAAGAGAGATAGAAATAAAACCCAAGAAAAGATAGGAATGCAATTGCTCACCACCCTAGCAGTGAGTGGCCCCTCCCAGTGAACTCCTCCCAGTTTATATACTGAGCATGATACTCTACAGTATGGAATATCTCTTTGGCTAGTTCAGGTCAGCTCTCTTGGCCATGCATCCTCCCAGCCTCTTGTGCCCTTCCTCACTGGCAGAGCATGGGAAACTGAAAATTCCTTGACTTAGGATAAGCACTACTTAGTAACAACTAAAATATCACTATGTTATCAACATTATTCTTATCCCGAGTCCAAAACAGCACTGTAGCAGCTACTAGGAAGAAAATTAACTCTGTTCCAGCCAAAACCGGGACAATATCAAAACACCTAAACTGAAAAGTCAACAACCGCCTGTAGAGGACAGTGTACCCTCTAAAACATATGTAAACCAAAAGATTGATGGCTCGTGACTGCAGGAAATAGCTGCTCCTGAAAACCTCCAACTGACCTTTTGGACTGTACCTGAGGAGGATTCTCTGTGACAGTAATGAAACTAAAAGGACTCAGTTCAAGAGTTTTGCACCAGAGCATACCGAGTTCAGTAACACTCCCATTCAGAAGAAAACGACAGACTTCACAATCTGAAATGTAGTCAATAATGGAAAGAACACAGAGAAAGAGTATAAAAAGAAACAATCTGTTCCACCACAGGTAGCAGAAAATCCAAAATTATAACCCCATGAGCAGGTCTTTCTGGAGGCTTCGGAGATAACACTGGATCAACCCCAAATTTCACAGGTATAAAATTAGCAACAAATGAAAGAAAAAGCTGTTTACCAGAACGATAGGCTTCTGAGATGTAAAATGTCTTACATAAACTATCTGAAATTAAACTATATTGTGTTTTATTTCATGGAAATCTTGTAGAGAGGGAACAATTAGCAGTAAGCTTCATACAACTATATATTTCTATAACCAATTACATTTGAATTTACTGTTTTATGTCCTGTTAGCTCACTATGGCTCCTTTGCAAAGCTTTCACTGTAAAGGGACCTTAAAGTGAGTAATACCCTAACTGAAAACAAGCTTCATGTATCTAAACACTTGCAGAATGACAAACAATAGTTAAGTTGTGCTAACAAAAGTAGCCTTTAGCTACTGAACATATATATTTGAGATTCTGTTATTGCTGCTCCTAGTCAAGAAGGAATTGAAACATCTGATACATGAGGAGAAGCCAAGAGACAGGAACTGTTTATCCTGGACAACAGATGCCTCCAGGGATCTTATCAGTGTGTATAAATACCTGACAAGACGGAGTGAACACAACTGAGACAGGCTCTGCTGGGTGAAGCCCAGTGACAGGACAAGAGGCAACAGGCACAAACCAAAACACAAGATGTTCCCTCTGAACATCAGGAAACACTTTTGTACTGAGAGAGTGACTGAACACTGGAATAGGTTGCTTGCAGATGTTGCAGAGGCTCCACCCTTGGAGGCATTAAAAAAAATAAATCCAACTGGATGAAGCCCTGAGCAGTCTGATGTAGTAAACTCTGCTCTGAGCAGGAGCGTTGGACTGGGTACCCCCTTGAGGTCCCTTTCTATGACTCCATGATTTTATGAAAATTTCTACCTTGTAACATCTGCTATCAGCTAACACTCCTCACCAAAATTTGTGTAATCCAACTCCAACTGTATTTCCAACACTGTTAAGTAACTTAGGTGTTAGGCAACACAGCACTGCTATAAATTTTATACCAAGATTTTATTTGTGCTAAGAACCAGTATACTTAAAATAAAAGCCAGAAACCCCAGAGAAAAATGCTTCATTCCCTAGACAGTCTACTTCTGTACAGATACTGAGATGAGAATATTACCTTCAAAAATAACACATACTCAAAGATTAACCATTCTTCTAAGCATTTGAAAAAGTTCTAAGAAATTCCCATCTTTTAGAGTATGCAACAACACAGTTTCCTAGAACCAATTTTGAAAGAGTAAGTGTAGAAATGTTGTCCCAAGTGCCTGAAGTCTAAAACACATGGCCATATCTGGAAGAATGAAAGGACTGAAAGAAGAAGGAAAAAGAAAATGAAAGAGAAAAAACAGAGAGAAACTTCCAATCCTTCCCCTGCCTGTGTTCAAACCAATACAAGCTTTTAGTGTAAACTTCACAAAAGATTCAATAATAATAATGTTTATCATTAAAAAAAGGCATTTTTTCCCCAAAGTAGTATTTTAGTTTATCACATAAAGAAGTTTCAGTATGATTTATATATAAAAACATGTGACTTCAAACAAAGCAAGTCAGACAGATTCATAATTTAATTCTTACTTAAAAGTTACTCCTTGTCATTCTATAAAGTTACTCAAGTACAGAACATCCACTAACATCTATTACTAATGTGTCCTAACAGCCTATATACAGTCAATTTTTTAGCAGTATAAGTAATAAGATGTCAGAAGCTCTTATTTAAACAATCTTTGTTGCTTAAGGAAGGAAAAAAGTTAGCTGCACTTACTTTAGAAAATCCATAGCTACCTCATCAATACTTATCACACGAAGGGTAAGAACTGGGTTCTGCTTAATGCTTTCTGGAAGGTTATGATCAACACTTCGGAAAGTTAGGTTAGCTCCCTGTTGGCAAAACACACAATGAATTACAAATACTTTATGTATGCCATAAAATACATTCTGCAAGACTTTCAAGTGACTGTTAACAGCTTTGGTATGAAATGATGAAATGGTGTAGCTAAGGTCAGTTAATCTTAAGAGAGCCTTTCTAGTACTATATAAAAACAGCTGCAGCCTCCAACATGACACATTACTCTCTACATAGTCTACATGAGACTACAGATTGTTTTTCCCTTATCCAGGCTCTACTTTTCATTTTTTTCTTTTCTCTTGATCCTTGCAGGATACAAAACTCATTGGACCACAGAAGAGAGTCAAAGAAAGTGCCACATAGATTCCATGAGACCAAAGTTCTCTCAGACTAGAGAAACCCTCCACAGTTATTTTCAACAACCTAAAATCATACTTCAGGTAAACAACTAAAAAGAAGCCTTCCCAAAGTTCACATCATTCCTGCAATGCTTAACTATAAAGTTATTCTTTAAAATTGCTAGATTTCACTAAAAAATAGTGAAAATATGTTATTAGCAGCATAGAGTTTTATTACCCAACATAGTCTAAGTATTACAAACTCCCCTTCCCTATAAGCTGGGGACAGAGGACATATCTCACATATTCTGCAAAGTTAAAGATGCTTTTTGGTTTGGGAAGAGAGGAGGAGGAAAAAGAAAAAGGAAAGCAGCAAACTAAAAGCAAAGGATGCTGAGAAGAAGCCAAAATAAGCAGTATCTCTAACTGTAATATCCTTGCAGGCTTGGGATATAAAGCCTCCAAAACTCAGAAATTAGGAAGGAAACAGAGACACTATTGTTGTGCAAGTGTCTCAACCATTTGGATTTTGTGAGAGATTTATATAGCTTCATGTCAGCCTAGAAACCCAGTTTGCAGATATGGAGATGCATGGATATGATGTCATTCCAAAGAGTTACTGAACTCAGTAGCAGTACATTTTCTGGCTTTATGATACATCTTTATTCAGAACACATTTCCATCTGCAGATTGCAAAGATACATATGAAAATTAAAAAACAAAACAAAACAAACCCCAAATCTCTAAAACTTAGCTTCAGCCTCCATATCATAAAAAAAAAAATCTATTTCATCTTGGAAACTCTTATATCATAGCCAAACATCCACAGTTATGATTAGACAGGCTATTATATAAAACACTCTAAAAACTAATGTTGTCTTCTTTTACTTTCAATACTTGATTCACACATGGTTTTTGCTCTAAAGATTTGCAGGATGATGTGAAGAAGTCGGTGAAAACACTCTGTACTTGAAAAATGGCTGAAGTATTCACACACCAGGAACACTTAACCTAGTATAAAGGTACAGCAGTACAGAAGATGCAATATGATTTGTAGTCAGTCAGATTAGTTGGTAGTTGAAGTTTACCATTGTTTCAAAATCTCTCTCCAAATAGCTGGCAGTAAATATTTACAAACTTTGGGGTAGAAATAATTAACCTACCATTTCCTCACGATTAAAAAAATATTTAATCATTTCCTCGTGTCAAAAATGCCAGCAGGACTTGAAAAAATTATTATTTTTAAAAAGTACTTTGGTCTACTTCCTCTTCAAAACTCTTCCTTCCAGAGTTGTTCATTTTGCCTATAGAAAGGTCTACACTGTCTGCAGTCTTGTGCCCTCTCGTGGGAAAACTGCAAACTACAGCATAATCTGAAGCCAGAAGTGGAATCTCTTAAAACAACCCAGATTCCTGAAAATCTTTAATTAGAAAGTGTTAGTGAAGGGAAAGACATCTGCTTTCCCCAGAGAGCTAGATCACAAATTTCAACACAAATATCTAAATATTAATTCCAAATCACCAACAAAATTGCCTTACATTCCAGCAGAAGAATACTTACAATATAGAAGTCACTGAGATTATACGCTTTTCCCTTCCTTTGTCCACGCTGATGTTGATAAACTCCCTTCTTAATGAAAGGCAAGGCACTTGTTCTGTGAAATAATTCAAAACTGCTATTAAAGCAATTAAATTTATTTAAGATTTTTAGATACAGTGGAAGATGTTTTCTAAACCTTTTTAAAAAGTAATTTATCCTACCTATTTTTTCCAAACTGTCGAAATTCATACACAGTAAGGGATCTGTCACATGCAAAAAAAAATCCAATCAACTCTCTACAAGCATCACGACCATTTCTAGGAGGAAAATTGAAAAGCACTGTTATGGTTTTGTGTCTCTATAAATCCAATGCAACCCAAACATAAGCAACATTTATTTTAGAATAGACATTTTATTTCCAATGTTGCATATTACAAAATTTTTTTTTTCTTTGAAAAAGGTTTCTGACTATTCTCTCTAAACTACCATGGGACTCAACTTCTGGATTTGGACACTTATTTTAATGCAATATTTCATTCTCCGTAATGTTAAAAACACCTTTCAAGGCTTCATATTTTAGTATACCAATGTAACTTTAACTCATTAACTTCAGGATTACTTACACCAAGACTACTGCATTCATAATGGTATATGAAGCTATTATATATGAAGCTATGTGGCTGGATCTTAGCTATGTCTGAAACAGCTCACTGCTTCAGGAAAGCACCACTTTCACAGATGAAGGTTATGGTTATGTCACTGCTACTCAATTCAAAACAGTTTGAAAGATGCCCTAAACATTCAAGTTGAATACATAAGGAGCTACATACAAGACACAAAGCCACCCTTTCCATCCACAGTGGTTGCCACATACTAAGACAAGACTAAAATAATTTTTCATCAGCTGAGGTGCAATGGCTAAGAGCACTATTTTACACAGCCCCTGTGCTAACTGCCCTGCACGGAGCTACGGCTGCAATGGTAACATAATGTTACTTATGCATCGTAACCCATCGTTACAGTGGGATTGTAAAGCCACTATCCACCAGCCATTTCAAAATTTGTATTATACATGCGTGCATGCACATACTCACACAGCACACACTTCTCTCTAAACATAGGGAACAGAAAGGTTTGGTGCAATTAATTATTTCAAGAGAGTAAATATCATCAATCATAAATTCACAGAATTGAAAAGCATCACAATATTTATGATTACCTTGATATAATCCTACTATCAAAGCGTAACTTGTTAGAGAGCATGCTTTCAGTTAATCCTGATTTGGTCCTTATCCTGTGAAAGTAATGCAGCATGTTAATGATACTTATAGGCTCACAGAGAAATGTTACATAAAAATCAACTGTTTCAAAACAGCTAAAAACATGAAATACGGTATCCTTGGCAACTGGCTGAGGAGATGATCCCTCATAGCTGAACTAGAAAGAACTCAAAGCTTCAATGTGGAAGGTGTTCTGTAATTACTTCATATGAAAGTACATTCACAGAAGGCATAGATATGAATGGGGTAATTTCTTTACATACACTTATATCATGAATTAAACCTCTACCATGCACCACAATTCCACCAATCAATGTATTTTCTTGCAAAAATAGGCAAGTTGGATCTTCTTTACCCACCTAGATATTTTATATTGGCCATATTACTAGTTCCAGAAATGGAGATTTGTCCATGTGATGGGTGTAAGAGATTGAGACATTTTTTTTTTTAAGAATACAAAGATGACATTTGTTGAGAAAGACTTTAGAGAAGGATGTTAAAATGTGCAAAGCAGAGATGTTTGCCTGCATGTTAAGAAAGACTGAAAGAACAGAAGTCGAACCAACAGATTCATTTAGTTTTATGAATCACAATATTTTCTCAGTTTTTCTTAAGCCCTTAGAGTTACTATTTCAATACTCATGGGCCAGGAATGACACTTAATGCCAATATGGTTAATTTTTGCAACAGAAATCGACACATGGAAGAAAAGTATGAATATATTGTGAAGATCTACAGTAGCATTTATGGATGCATATTTATGCACCTCAGGATAGGAATCTCTAAAAGGATATGACAAGATTGCAAGCATTCGACAGCTCAGAAAAGGCTGGCAAAACCTGGTGATGAACAATATAAGCTTAAAAATGTTTTCCCAGGTTTTATAAATTCTGTGAATCAATCGTTACACGTCGAGAATCCACATAAAAAAGGTCCCACTAGGCAATTAGAAGCATGGGGAGGCTACAAAAAGGCTTCACATGAAGCTGGTGGATCCAAGGCAGAAATAAAATATCTGGAAAGGCAAACAGACTTCACAGAGCCCAAAATAATAAAATATACAGCAGAAAATGTACTCCTAAAAAAAAAGAGGAAAAGTAAAGAAAAAAGACCACTAGAGAAAAAACTTACTTTGTTTCATGCAGTGTTCTTTTTCTAAAACGCATTGGTGCTGTCCCAAGCCCCAGAAGTCCACGAGCCTCCGTGTGAGCATCAGCACGTGTGGATTGCTCTGGGTCACTTATAACAGCTCTGATCAGAAAGAGCAGGGAGAAACCCTCTGAATATTAGTAAGTTTCAAATTTTAGATCTTACTCAGGAAATAAGACACCCAAGAATAACACAGCAATAAAATCTTGGAGTTATCCACTAAGCTTGCAAAAAAATTAGTTTGTTTACATATTCTGAAGCTTACTAAACTGAAATCAAATATATGCAATAATATTCTGTTGTATACTACTGTGTAGTAACTTTACACGTATATAAAATATACTTAATAGGTATATATAAACATTTTTGTTTATATATGTATATAAATAATAAATCTCAGTATTACTAAAGGTTGTGGGTTTCTTCCTCATTTCCATTATTTCTGGAAAAATTCCATCACTGACTTTCTTTATCCATGGCATAAACAATAATGTACCAACGTTAGGCAGGTAGGAGAAAAAGGCACAGTGATGGATCAAGGTTGTACAGGAAGACGTGTCTCCCTCCAAAATCAGTGACAACAGTTACTAGTACTGGCCAGTAACATCATCCAACAAAAACATTGGCACTTCCTCTCCCAAAGCACTGACTACACAGACCACAGAATCTCAAAGTCCCATCAAGCCGACAGGACATAGATGAACTGGTTTCCAAACATTCTGATATTCTCAGTATCATTTTAACAAGTAAACAAAAGAAGAAACCCTTAAAAAATAGATCAGATTATTTTTGTGTGTGTTATTGAAATGGTTCATAATCAGAAGGAAAAAAACGAATTTTTAATGGCTAATACAGTTTTATAAAGTTGCTCTCTGATCTATGCAGATCCATCTTTGCACGCATCAGTTATACTAATTTAACTGCAAGATTGTCTCTACAAACAAAAAAAATCAACACAAAAATCAAAATAGCTTTGTATTTCCTTTAATGGATTTCTTTTCATGCAACAGTTCTGAACTAATCTTCCTCGATTAACATCTTGCTCTCCGATACCAATTTGTTTGGCAGTACTGGCACAGTTATATTTGGGATACAGAGATTTTTTTAAATTAAAAGTTCATCCTGATACAGCTGCAGCACTACTGAGTATTGTTTTGACACTGTCAACAGAAGAGTTCAGAGCAGGAGAAAGAATACATGGAAAAAATAAGGCAAAGCAGCTGAAGGAGGTTAAGCACAGAATGAATAGCTGTGATCCAAGATGAACAAACTTCTATGTTTAATCCAACACGAGCAGAAAAAACCCACTTCAACATAAACAGCACATTTTAAAGACGATCTCTGTAATAATTGGCTTTAACTGTATCTTTGAGGAGATATAAACTAGGATAAGCATTTCTTTGAAAATTGGGAATTTCTGCACTGAACACTTCCATATTTTTAATCCTGCTACAATGACACTGGAATTTAACATTGTGTTTCATGACAATCTTGTTTCCTTCAGGCAATATTCCTGATATCTCAGCTTTTAAATAGCATAAAAGCATTAATAGACTCTTAAACAATATCAGCCATTTAAAGTGAAGTTGGAACAGAAACAAAGAAAAAATAATATGGTGAAGTGCGATAGCATGTCAACCTCAAAGTCCTAAGACCGGGCTGTATGAACAGTACAGATGACTACAGAGGTTGTAAACTATGCACAGAATGCAACCTACTGTAGACCTACCCATAGATAATTTTTAGCAAGGGTAAGGTAACATGATACACTGTATTAAACCAGATGGCACCATCCTATATTGCTATAAACAGACACCTTGGATAAAGCCCTGAATTATTAAAGCATGCTTAAAAAAGACAACAATTTTATGGGAATAATAAGGAAATATGTTTTTACTATACTCATCTTTACCTTTTTTTCACCTTAATATATAAAGGGATTTTTCTACATTGAAGCAGTATTTTCTTGAAAGGGATAGCAACAAAGTTAGGAAAGTCTTTCTGTACAACCTTGATCCATCACTGTACCTTTTTTTCCTACCTGCCCAACATTGGTATAATACTGTTTATGCCCGATGGACGTTATGCCACTATTAATAAAGCTAAAGTTCTTGAAAAGACAATAAATACTGAAAAAAATGTAATTTGTAACAGCAGACATTCATATATTTTGCTGAGGTGCAAGAGGGTTATTTCTGAGAATGAATGCTATTGTAAAGCCCTTAAATTAGGTTTGATTATAAAATTAAAAATTATTCACAGGAAAAAAAAAGTACTTACAAGTGGCACTTTGAACTGATCGTTTAAGTTAAATTAAGAAGACTTTTCATTTTGCAAATGTAGTGTTATTATTTTGCAAATATATATTATTTTGCAAATAATAACACTATGTAAGACTTGGAATGAGATGATCACACCACCTTTTAGGCAAGAAAAGACACACACTCAGCAATGGGTGCAAGCTGGAACATAGGAGATTCCATGTAAAGATAAGGAGAAACTTTTTCCTGGTGAGGGTGACAGAGCACTGGAACAGGCTGCCCAGGGAGGTTGTGGAGTCTCCTTCTCTGGAGACATTCAAAACCCACCTGGATGCGTTCCTGTGTGACCTGCTCTAGGTGATCCTGCGCTGGCAGGGGGGTTCGACCAGATGATCTTTTGAGGTGCCTTCCAACCCCGAACATTATGTGATTCTGTGATCTAAATTATTCTGTAGGGAAAATGAAATTCTACATTATAAATTCACTTACCTAGATAATTGATCCACCATCACTTGTTCTACTACAGCCTGTTTTCTCCTTTCTGCAGCAACATCCTCCTGCAGTGAGAAACCAACTGAGAGCAAAGGAAATATCTAACACTAGACACTTCAAAAAATAAATTACACTTTAAGATAGCATTCAGAGGTCACAGTCTTACCAATGACACAATTAATCTTTGTCTTTTTAAATATAGAGTTCAACTTGCATAACAAATACACAAATACTATTCTCTGCTTCACACTGAAACTGTCTATGCATATTAGTTGTCAATAAATATAAATCTAGTATTTCTGTTGACAACCAGCATCCTTATCTCAACGTTTTTTCCAATGAATTCTGTAACTACAATGAGCCTGAGGAAACTTCCACTTTTCCAGGTTTCATGGTTGACACAGATTCCAACTCAGAGAGTTAAACTTTACCTCCAGCAATATTTAGTCAAAAGAAATCTTATAAGACTTAGTCTCCATGCACAATTTTTATTTGCTGCATGCCACAATAATTTTCTGCTGAGACAGGCCAATCTGAAAAACCTTTCAGGAAAGATCATCCTAGGGGGGAAGAGGATGTAAGATGATATTATTGTTTTTATTAGAGTAACACTGAACCATAACTTTGTGCCATTCACTATAAAGTGCTCAGGCATTTATCATCATTTCATAAAAAGAGAAACCAAAGCATAAGAGGATGTCCCAGGACAGCATGAAGGCTACTGGCAATAATCAAGCCCCAGCATCTCTCCTTGATTTCTTCCGTATTTCTGAACTTTTTCACTGCACTTAAATTTGCCTTTAAATAAAAATAACTGTATATGAGAAAACAGAGATATTGTTATTGAGGGATTTTATCCAAGCTCTTCGACAACTTTGTACATATTATGAAACTGAAGAATTAAGGTATTTTTCTGACTGCTTTGGTTGGGCTTTTTTCCACACACAGTTCTTGTGTGCAAATCAAATTCTAGATAAATCGAGTCTTCCCATGGCTGAAGAAGAAATGAAAGCTGGTTCCTAGACACCAGGCAAGTGTAAGGGATAATCCCTAATTCCACGGAGATGTTATGGGTATAATTCACAGTCTTCAAGTAAATTCTGATTGGTAATAGCCAAAAAAGTAAAAAAACCCAACCCAACAACAACAAAACGCCCAACAAAACAAACAAACAAACCCAACAAATAAATAATGTAACACCAGACCAGCTGCTGCTTATTCAGAAATGATTTTAAGCCTTACATGATTTCTGAATTAGACAAGATATGACACTTTTTAGTTTGCTTTTGTACTTCATTTTTGCACCCATCAGAAATACAGGGTTCTTTATTCCAAGTTAATAAATCTTTGTCCATTAACTGTCACAACAGATGTATTACAAAGCATTACATAAAGGAGGACACAATGACAATACAGAGCAGTGTTTGTTAAAACTCAGCTTACTCCATGGACCCCGACTTACAGAGCCAAACCAGCTAGCCTGCAGAAAAGAACCCGATTTTAAAAAACTGAACTTGCACCTTGTATTTCAGTTGAATACTAGGTCACTAAATGCACTCTTCCATGGAACATCTTCCTCTCAACTCTTAGACAAAAACTAATTTACAAAATTGCTGACACAAATATTGAACTAGCAGCAGCTCTCACTGGTTAGAAAGTATTAACTCTTGTTCACAAAATAAGATTACATGGAGAAAACCAACCTTCTTAAAAAAAAACCCTGATTTTATTTTATATGGCATCTACTGGCAATCACACCTGTACTATAAAACTGTCTTGAACAAGGGATTTTTCATTTCAAGCTACAGAAAAATTAAGAGATATTCTACATTAACTTTTGAGTTTTTGTAATGATTACAGTAAAAAGACATTTTAAAATTGTGTATTCTTAAGCATATTTTTAAAGCACCTTGAAATCACATGCCAACAACTGAGGCAACATAAACCATTAACTAATATGTATGCAGTTACTACTTCTGATTTTTTCCGTTATTTCTACTACCATTAGAAGCTTGAACCTGAGAGAACCTAAGAGATGCTCCTAGAAAAATACAGCCAGCCTGTACAACCAAAAGTGCTCATGATTAACAAAAGGGCTTCTAAAGTCCCAGCAACACCTTGCTCAGACACCTTCTGGCTTCCTTTTAAAGCATGCCAGCTGCCACATACCTGTTATTTTGTGGTCCTGCACTGCTCCCTTTCTCAGTGTTTTCATCTTACTTGATTTAGCATTAAGCAGTTACTCTAATGACACTTCAAAACTCTTTAACATTACCTTCACCCAACAGTATAGATTTTTAAATTTATTCTAAAAATACCAGACAGAAGGTTCTTCAAATTCTCCATACAAATACTTTCAGAAAAGATTTTATCATAAAAATGAATAGCAACCTCAGTAGCACAACATCTGCATTCACTTTGACAAGATTAGAAATCAATGTATGCAATGATGCAAAATTCAGTGTATACTGGTAAGCAAACAAAATAAAACAAAATTATCATTTACTTTTACAGTCTCATAAAATTTCTCATGAGAAAGTTAAAATGCTCTGTTCAACAATACCTTCAAAAAATAATTATGAAAGCCATCACTCTGCATATGCAAAATCAAACCTCAAGGTTCTTCATCATTGTAAATAATCCTAAACTCAAGGCTTAGCATTAGATGGGCAAGACTCCTATTGTTCAGTCCTAAAGAGTAAAAATGTCTATATAACAAATCAGAGAAAGATATTTGGTACACCCAGATAAGAAAAGGTTTAATTCCCCTCTAGGCATGCTAATAAGGCCATACTTGCTTTCAGGGCTCCCTCCTTACCAAGACCAACAGCGATGACGAACCTGGAAAGTATCTGACAGGATCAGAGCCAAAGCAACTGAAAGGAGAGGCTAAGGTAGTTTATCTAGTTTGCAGAAGCAGCAGCTACATGAGGCATTCTGAAAACATCCTACAACCAAAGGGAAGTTACAAAGAAGACAGAATCAAGAGTTTTTTTGACAGTGGCCAGCAGTATAACAGAAGGTAAAGGTTACACACTGCGCCTTGGGAGGCCTGGTATGGGTAACAAGAAGAATTCCTTCACAATCAGAGTGTATCACAGAAAGATGTTGCCTAGAGATGCTGTAGAAGCTCCATCATTGGAGCTTGAAGATTCAGCCAAAGCCGTGGCTGATCCGATGAATGCCAGCAATGGAGCCCATACAGCTTACAGAGCCAGTTCTCATCACATATTCCTTTCCAGGAATTAATGAGGGAAAACAGTCTGCCTACTGTAGAAACAAGTCAGAGTAAGAACTGATAGAATCATCAAATCCATGGATCATGGAATACAGGCTCAGGTACAAGCTAGAGACCAGAGGAAATGTAACACTATACTCAGATTCACTCACCTCACTCAGTTAATCTTAGTTGTATGTATATATTTGCATTTATTATTAATAATTTGCATTCTCATTTATATACATTACTGCATAAAATACAAGCATTGCAGATAAGATTTTTACAAATGCCCACTGGATTGCTTAGTCCAGCTCCCATTGAAATAAATGTTTAAACTAGTTGACTTCAATGGGTGCAATTACATACCAGGACCAAATCTCCAAAGGCCTAACTTCTGTTGAACATCTGGGAAGTCATTCTACAAGTCTATACAGTTAACAACATAATACCATCCAAAATACTTACAGCTTCTGATTTCCTTATACTTTGTTGCATATTATAGGGTTTGCTTCTGCACCACTGTTGCAGGAGAGCTTTCTTGTCAAGGGCTGCAAGATCATCATTATGTCTATCTTCAAGCTGTGTACCCTACACAAAAATAAATTCTTTTCATAAAACAAATTTAATGATTTGTAAGAAAAAAAAAAAAACAACCCTACACACTCCACATAACACATTTTCCTCAATGATTTATTTAAAAGTACTTTTTGTTTTGTTTTTTGGTTTTGGGTTGTTTTTTTTTAAGTGTCCACTTCATGCTAATTAGAAACAGTAAAGAATTTTTTTAAACTTAGGTTTCTACAGAAACTGAACTTAGAAATCTTGCTTTCTGGTCTTTCCTTGTATCTTGTGAATACTTACCAGCTTTCAACCATATTGAAATAAAGAAAATCTCAAAAATACTGTGTTCCTACAAGCTTTGTGAAAAATCAGAAGTATGTCGGAGAAGGTAGACTGCTAGTACCTCTACTAAGAGGACAAGAGCACATACTTTTCTGTTCTGCTCAAGAACAGACAAGAAAAAGGGGCAGATCTGCCATTACGCATATAGCTCAAAGATCATCATTGCAGGGATTTTGCTTTTTGACCACCAAAAATGTTAAATACAGTCTAGACAGGGAAAAGCCAAAGCATACTGCTGAACTGGGCCTACCAGACCTGTAAATCAGTTTGAGGGTATTACGGAAATATCTCCTACATGGAGGACATTAAGAAAACTGACCAAAGAGTTTATAGAAGTCAGAAAGGAGAGAACGTGACAAAGAAACCAAAGGAGTAGGTTTTGCTAGGTCTGCTCCTCTGGGAGGAGCTTCTTTTCAGAAAATAGAAGTTATTATTTTATCTGATTAGTGGAGCTTGTAATAAGTATCTTGAAATCTAACAAGGTTTTGATATATTAATTTGATCCAGTAGTGATAATATCTAAACCAGAAAAATTTTCTGCTAGACAGTATATTAAAATGTCATAAAGACACACATAATGACACATATGGCTTCTAGTGCTTAACAAGTATCTTTCCATAACCCAAAAATCACCAGAATAAGCCAGTCCTACTTTTTCTCTCCCAGTATACACTTGCCACCTATTTTTTCAGGTTTAGATTAACTTGGCTTCTTCTATAAATGTCCTTTTGATAGGCCTGCAGCACAGTACATAAATGAGTCACTCCTTAGAAAACACATGACATAACAGTGTCATACTGGTACAAAAGAGTGGAATCATTAATAATAATCAGAAAAAAGCAATACTACAACAAATACCCAGAACTGAAAATCTTAACTGCCACCAAACATAAAACTAAACTTAACAAAATAACAGAATTGGTTTTTTTCACTCAACTCTTTTACTCACAGAATATTTACTTACAGGTACTTGCAGGTTCTTCAAGTTTTATCTGAATACTAGAAGTGTGACTATAAGAGGAGAAAGACCCTCTATAACTATCAACAACACGTGTAAAACAATAACAACAATACGTGAAATGTATCTTTGTCTTATATAAGATCTTCCCTTTTCATTCTACTGAATGTGAAGCAAGTAATATCAGTGAACTCGTTACTCATCACAAACCTTCCCTTTGAAAAGAAATAAACACGGTAATTTCCTCAACATCTGCACACTTAACTTCTCATTAAGATTCTTAAATGGTCATCTAACCCCAGCACAGTCTAGCATTCGACCAATCCTCACAGCTCTTCCTTACTTTTGTTTCCTGTTGCCTTACACCTACAGTGATGTATCTTGCTCTGTGCAACAACCCTTCTCCACTATCTCTTCCAGAACAAGAGGGAAGTTTCTCTCCACTGATCTACCCTTGTTTGCATCTTAGTTTTAATTTAAAAACGCAAAAGAAACCTGGCAGAATTAATACAGCTTGCAGTCCATCCATAATGGATCTTATGCATATAATATCATTATTTTAACCCCATATTTCTTTCCATTTTCAGTGTTAATAGTTCTGAGGTACAGATTACATTTTTCACTTCTCCATTTTAAGTCCCATGTATAGTAATAATTGAATAGAAAAATAATAAATACACTTCTATATCTGAAAAATAAAAGAGTTTGAATGTATTTCTGTACTTGGAAATAACATTTTACCAAGATCTCTCTGCTGTTTTGTATCTTCTTAGGCTGCAAACTCTTCCCTATCAATCATGCTAATCCTTATGCTCAGACTGGAGGTGCACTATGAGGGCAAACGCCACACTTCTTACCAGGGAATAGAAGCATGTTTACATTTTCAGAGTACCTCAGTTTCTCTACTCTGGAACAACTGAAACGAGCTTTCTATATTTTATTTCCTACTTGACATTAAAAAGCTGAAATTCCATGTTTTTCTTTCTTTACAATAAAACCACGGAAAAAACATACATGCAAATCTCTTCAAACACTCCACTGAACTACCAACGTAGAATTGCTTTTTAGAAATGCAATTACTTCTTTGCCAGCTACCTTTATTGAAGCTTCTGGACACTGGGGGTGGTCTGTTTTCTTTTCTGCAATTCTCTGAGAATGCTGCTTATATTCTTCTTTCATATCTGCTTCATACTGACGATACTTCAGTTTATATCTGTCTGTTGGGGATGGCAGATTTTCTGGTATTGTCTTCTGCTCCAAAACAGAATGAAAATGCAAAGGGTAATCAGTATAAAAAGTATAAAAAAAGGTTGATCTATTGACTGAAAACAGCATTATTATAATTTCCATCCAGCATAACTTCTAAAACTTCTCAACACTATGCTTCATATTAAAAAAAATGCAAATGACTGCCTATTTTCATTGAGTTCTGCTTATTCTGACATTTTTTAATCTAAAAAGTACACAGACAGATGGTTTTACATCACTTTTAAAGAAGCCAAGATTCAGTGGTTCTGTCCTATAAGATAATGTTATAGAACACTAAAAGGGGAATTCTGACATTCTGGATGGCTGAAAATGGGCTGATAGATTTCTTTTCAATCAGAAGTTCTAATATTCTTAAATGGCAGATGAGTCTTAGTACTGGGACTTCCTTCCCTACAACAAAATCTGCTGAAAAGGCTAAGTACCTTCCTAACTTTACATCCATTTCAGTGGTCTACACAATGGAGGCTGGATTGGTAGAAAGAGCAGCAATGACAGAAGGCCAACACTCCATTCTTCTTTCTATCCCTGAATAACTAACACTTTCAATATTTTAGTGATATTCCTTCAGTGCTAACAAAGCTAAGATGGCCTTATCTAGGAATGCTACTTGACACATCTCATCTTGCAACAGCAGTGTTAACAGCCTTGGTCTAGAAAACCATTTCTCAAAACCCCAAAGTATGTGTGTCCTTAAAAAAGTAGATTTCTCTTTCCAAAGAGGATCCGCATCCCTTCACTGGTTAATTCCTGAATGATAAGACTATATTTAAATTATTCTTCCAAAATTGACCCATTTTAGGAAGATTTACTTACACAGTCTGTTACTGAAGAAGCTGGAATATATCTTGGTAAGGAATTCTCAGTCAGGGCCCCAGAAGTAAGCAATGCAGAAATAAAGGCCACTCAGAGGAATACATTAAAATATTTTAGAACTGCTTGAAAATATTCTTCACAGGAAAAGAAGAGGAAGAAGAAGAGGGGAAAAAAAAAAGTCAGGCAAAAAGAGAGAGAGAGGGAGAGCAAAAGAGGGCAAGTGAACAGAAGATATATTCCTGCACATTCAGCTCTTCAGTATTTAAGACATAATAAAGGCAGAAAGGAAGCAACAAAAGATACAGGAAAGCAGAGAAGAAAGGGAGAAAGACCCTGAGAAACAGACAAAGTCATACCAACCTTCCATTTATCTTCCTGCAGCTAGACAGAATTACATGTATGAACTTTATATATTTTTTAAAAAAATGATAAAGCAGTGAAGTTATAGGCATCCAGACCTAAAGGGAGTATAGCAACTCAAATATGTTTGCACTGCACACTTACAATGCAGTAGAGAAGGAAATACCCTACCTGTGGTTACGTGTTTACATATACCTCTTAAGACATGTATAAATACCTGTGTTTGGTACATAGATATTCTGAAAAGTAGTACACTCTTAGTCCATTATTTAAAAATAATACTTTATCATTTCAGTTTTTATTTAAATGTTGGGTTGTTTGTATTTTTTTTTCCAAGATGAGAAACCATTTTGTTATATAGGGAAATGTATACAGTTATGATTTTGGCTGATTCACCTTGAGCTTCAGCCAATTTGGAGTCCTGCCCTGCAAGCTGCTATATTAGACGTTTCAAGGGGCACAGGTTATGTATGTACAAATTAATTAATAATAATTTTTCCTCCTAACTACACTTCCGCTTTAAACACACTCATTAGAATATTTCTTAGATTTACATAAGTTAAATATTTCTAAAATCATGGATTTTTAAACAGTATATTTTCCAGTTCTTCCAAAAAGATGTAATATTGGTATGTTAGGATATTTCCTGCATCCTAAACAAATAAAAAGTTACTACTAGTAGTAAGATTTTTTTACCATGTTTATGTATGGTGCACTTTTATGACAGAAAATAATCATTAATTAGTTTAAAGCTCTAGATATCTAATCTCTTCAATATATAGGGACTACAAACAGAAGACTACTGATTGCAGTACTTCAGTATTTTCTCTTTATAATTATCACATCTGAAACTCAAAATACTAACAGAATGACAGCAGAGTAAAAACAGTCTCTCCAATAATCTAGTTCCTGTCACACAAAAGAAGTTAAAAAAATATGGCATTTTCAGACCGTGTACTATAGCATTCTACAACTGAATTGCTAATGTTCATTTTGTCTCTGTATTTCTTTTTCAGTTACTTTACCTCTGTTTGCTTCTGACAAGATTTTCTGGACACCTGTTTAAACTAAAGGAAAAAAAGAAATTTAATGTGTATCATGATCAAATAAAAAAATGTCACATTCATTTGTTCAAATTTAATTCAGGTATTAGAGTTCAAAGGAAAACTTTTCCTGCATTCAGGGAACTGTAATAACTGAATAATTAAATTAATTCTTAAAATTGTTATAATGGAGATTGATCGTGAATAGTGCTGTACCGTACTACAAACGAGATGTTAGCATCTGGACTACTGATTTTCCTTTTAAAACATCTCAGATCAGTGGTGTTTATTAGTCATCCAGGGGAAAAAAACACGTTGATATGTGATCAGGAAATTTTAACAATAGAAGCGCTCTGACAAATTGAACATAATTCCAAAGTTAACAAGGCACTTCTGTTTTAAAGACAAGAAACTTAAGGAAAACCCTATGAAATGGCTGCACGTAGCTCCAAAAGTTTCCTTTTCACCAAAAGTAGGTATTCTTCCATAGAAATACTTACTGTTCGTAAACTTGGGATTTGCCTTCAATCATACACTTACGGACCAGTTTTGATCTCACCTTTATGATTTTTGTACATTTCACTTTGTTTAGAAAGATAAACTAAAGTTACATGTTGCCTTAAAAATATAAAAAAACAAATCAATCTCTTCCAAAACAAGTACAATAAAAAGGTTGAGTGTATCAACCAATGAAGAAGAGGTAAGGTATGTAAGAAAATAGGATTTTTGAAATATTCTGGAGGCTTCCCAGTAAAAAGTACTCTGCCAAAAATATTTTGGACCAATAGCACTTAGAGATAAGAGTTTAATCAAGAGAAAAAAAGGGAACTTATGTAACAAAGCTAAGCACGTTTTTCTAAATTACAGCTAAAGAGGCATACTTAAAAAATATTTGTAGCAACAGACTGACCTGTTGAGCGTGCTGATGCTGTTCATGTTGTGTTTGTAATGATGTTCTCCAATCTGTAGATGAATCTAGAGGGCATGTATGAGGATGACTTGCACTGTATGGTATGTAATAGTCATCCTAGAATTAGGGGGGGGGGGGGGGGAAAAAAAGTACAAGCCATCAAGGTTGTTTTATACTCATAGAATCAAAGAATGGCAGGGGTTGGAAGGGACCTCTGGAAATCACTGAGTCCAACCCCCCTGCCAGGGCAGGAACACCCAGGGCAAGGCCACACAGGAACAGATCCAGGCAGGTCTTGAAAGTCTCTAGAGAAGGAGACTCCACAACCTCCCTGGGCAGCCTGTTCCAGTGCTCTGTCATCCTCACAGTAAAGAAGTTTTTCCTCACATTGAGGTGAAACTTTCTGTGTTTCACCTTGCTCATCCTATCACAGAGCACCATTGAAAAGAGACTGGCCCCTTCTACTAGACACCCATCCTTCAGATATTTGTAAACATTAATAAGATCCCCTCTCAGGCTTCACTTTTCCAGGCTAAACAGCCCCAGGGCTCTCAGCCTTTCCTCGTAAGAAAGATGTTCCAGTTCCTTAATCATCTTTGTAGCTCTCCATTGCACTCTAGTATTTCCCTGTCTCTATTGAACTGGGGAGACCAGAACTGAACACAACACTAAATGTGGCTTCACTAGTGCAAAGTAGAGGGGGAGGAGAACCTCCCTCGACCTGCTGGCCATGACACCATTGGCCTTCCTGGCCATAGGGGCACATTGGAGAACTTACTGTCTGACAAGGTCCCACTCCACAGGGCTGCTTTCCAGTGAGTCCACCCTTAACCTGTACTGGTACCTGGTGTTGTTCCTCCCCAGATGTAGGACTCTACCCTTATACTTGTTGAACTTCATTAGGTTTGCCTTTGCCCAGCTCTCCAGTTTGCCCAGATCAAGTATCAACATGATATTTTTATAAACTCCAGCAACACATGAACTCTAAAAAGTATTCAAGACAAAATTAATTTATAATTACCTCTTCATCAGAATCTCCCAGGCTCCCTAGATCTAGGCATGGCACCCTGCAGGAAGTTAAAACACTTTTAATAAGCACTGTGTTCTCTTATTTCTCAATTACAGTAAAATCAAACTGCCTCTTAGTTATTTTTATTAGATCCTTCACAGAAACTTCCCTGCTATGAACAGTTTCACTACAACTGAAGATGGCTTATTTGGCAAATCCCTATTCCTTCAGCTCAGGAATTGGCCACTGAGCTTTTCCTCTTCCCCAGCTGCAGAGTACCCTGGCAGCTGCCAACGGCTCCTGCAAGGTCCTTCTTCATTCCCAGCAAGCCCATCCTGTCTTCTCTTCACTCCCCAACAGGAGCTTGCTGCAACACGATCATAAGTCAGGGATTTCTTATTCCCATCTTCTACATCAGGTTTGTATTCAACATCCTTTTATAATCAGTCATCAGAGAGGCAACAGGGAAGCAATAGCTCCTTGGGATGCAAACCTTCTAAACTTTTTGGAAGAGATTAACACAGTGAAAGCCAACTATACCTAATCTGCTTAAAGAAATTAAAACATCTCAAATTCATCAAAGCATCTCTGTGCTCCAGGTATATGCCAGAGCACCAGAAATACTTGGTTTTAGTATTTTACCAGCAATATTTCCGAACAACCCTATTATAACAAGATTACTTCTCGGATTAAGAGAGCTCTTTAATTTCTAGTCTTTTTCATTAGAGAATGTCTGACAGTACACAGTCACTATAAGGTTTTAAATTATATAAGCACTATAGAAAAAACAAAAAAAAACCTTCACAACGGTTTCTCTTTAATTTTTATTGTACACCTGCAAAGAAGGCCAACATTTGAAAAATGTTTTCTCTTTTCACAGACTATTATATTTTTAAAACCCTAGGTATAAATATGAAAGTTTTGAGTATAACTCTACTGTTAAGCTAAATTAAATGTAAACCAGCTTAATTCCAATGTAAATAATGCATCAAATATTCCACTCTAAATATAAACCATAGAAAACAAACCTTTGATGACAAAATTCATGGAACACTGAATTGCATACCAATACAAATGCAAATGCACTGTGTTAATAATGCACAATTAAACAAACTAATCAGAAATAGAAGCAGACTTACTCTGGCGGGCGAGGACCATGAGTAGCCCGTGTATCTGGTCTCCAGCCCTAAAAGAATGACACATTATTACATACCTATAGGTATCAGGCTTAAAAATACACAGTTCTCTCTTTCAGCTTCCCCTGGAATATCTAAAATTAATGTCTCTACTACTTTATCTGTCCAACATATCTGACTGAGATGCTACTAACAACAGGACAAAACAAAATCTTTTCATTGCAAGTTGAATCTTACACATCACGAGACTAAAAGACTGAATATCCATCACAACAGGAAGACTTCCAGCCCTTACAAATCCAGAATGCAGATAGTATCCACAACAGCTATTAATAATGCATTAAAAATAATCCAAGCTCCTGAGACTGTACAATCACTGCTTACTAAATTTTAGGTCACATTGTCCTTGTTGGTTGGGACCCAACCCCTCAGCCAACCCTTAAACCAAAACCACAATACCAACAGCCAGTTGGTTCACAAGGAGCTAGCTCAGACCCCAAAGAAGACCTGATATTCGGTGTACACTGCATCATCTCAGCTTTAGTATAGCAGCACATGATGATGACTAGGCAGCTTCTGTACTCACACTACTTATTTTGCATAGCTGTGTACCACTCCAATCTCCAAACTCAACTGAGCACAAACATGGATAAAAAAGATTTGAGCCAAAGCTCAAAGCCCCACTACGGCTTTCTGAAAACAGCCAATAGCAAGTCCACAGGGAAGACCGACTGAAGCAAGCACATAGTAGCAACTCCCCCAAGTGGCCTCCCAACCTGAAAAAAAAATAAATAATAATGGTTCAAGGCTGTTCTGAACCAGGGCCAGCACCTTTGTTTTCATACTCTTCAGCTCCGAGATCTCAGCATCATAGTCTCAATGGAGCAGACATCCTATTTCCAGTGGTAGCCTAACAGATTTCATGATTTGAGAGCAGTCACAAGACTGTGCCTCCTTTCTTGTCACACACCCTTATAGCCTGCTTCTGAAAAAGAAGTTCGTAGTTCAGCAACACTACCCTCTAGTGCCTTCAAAAAAGGGTATTCAGGTTTAAAAAACTGAAGTTTCTCTCCAGTAAGGTCGAACATAATAAACACCACCACCTTGTGGTCAAGTACGTAAAAAATCGTTAGATCTAACACAATCTTATTCTTAAGACTAAATGCAGTGCATGAAATCACAAGTATATCATCTTTGTTCAATTCAACTGTGATAAAAGAACATACCACATTCTAGATGTTAAAGTCTTATTGTAATTTCTTTTCCAGAAGTCATTGAATGAGGAGGAAAGCAGACAAAAGTCACCCTGAAGACTGTCCACGTTTATAGGGTGAAGCACATAGTTTCAACCTAATTTTAATCTATGATTTATTTTTAAAAGCCACCAAGGATCAGGTGGACTAGGTAGTCTAAAATTGAAAACTGAGGAGCATGAGAAAGGTAAGAAAGAAAGAGGTGACAGGTTAGCGAAATATGGACATTTCTTTTCTTTTACAATCTACACTAAACCCCCTCAAATGTTCTTGTTGTACACAGGTATTTCATTCTCTAAAGACTGGTTAAAAGGTAACATTACAACATTGATATGATACCATTTACAATAGGCCCTTTTTCATCCCAAATCAAACAGAAAAAGGAAAACAGCAACCTGGCAGTGACAATCCAAAAATTCCTAATGGGGTCATCCAACAAATAAGGAAGTTAAATGAGTGCTTGGGGACTGAGGGAAGATTACCAATGAACTTTACTTCACGAACATAAAGTACACCGTATCTATGAGAAAAATCAACTATGATTAACAATATTAACCTTTACCTTAGCTATAATAAAAACAATGGCCCTCAGAAACTAAGATTGTATTTGTACTGATCAGGTTTTTAAAAGTCATCCTGGAAGTTTCTGCTACAGTGACCTCCTGAGGGTTGCACAGCTACCTTGTCTCAAAACTCGGACTATTAGGAATATCTGGAAAACAAAATTGCCCTTCATACTGAATGCTCTGCACTGAGATTCCTTTTACACATCTATCTGAAATGATGCCTTTTGAAATTATGTTTTTGGGGTTGTTTTATTGTGGTCTTACAAAACAAAAGCATAAGACACACCTGTTACCAATTTCACCAACAGCCTGAGACAGCTCACAGTACAGGCTCAAGACTCTGTTTCTCTTAATTGCAAGCACAAGTTCATTCCAAAGTTCTCCATATCCCAGTTAAGTATCCAGAATGTCAGTTATTTTAGGACAGCTCTTTCTATTGAAAATTCTCACAGTCATTTGAGAATCTGTCATACTAAACTTATCACTTTCTGACAAAAATAATTTAAAGTTTCCCTCTCTCAGAACACATTCTAACCTCAAACCAAGAACATTCTCAACTATGATTAAAATATTTGTTAAAATGTCAAAGGAAGTAAGGAAAATAACCACAAGTCTTCTGTTAACATACCTGATGTTTCTTCCCCCTCGATGACAGCTGAGCCTGCCTTCGAGGGGATGCAGCAACTCCTTTAACTTCCAAATCCATGCAAATTCAATGACAGCCTTCAGAATAAACTAAAACACAGAAAAAGCTATTGAGAAAATTATGTATTTTTTATGTAAGTATTCTTGAAAAAAACACCCTATTGCATTAGAAAGAATATGTCTATTACCAGTAATTTGGGTATTGTCTTCAGCAAGCTAAGAAATGTTGCTGGCTTCCCTTTTTCAGTGCCTCTTAATTTCAGTCTTTCCTTGCTAATGCTTAACTGCATTCCTGTTCATATCTACATCTTTGCCTCAAGTTTAACTCCCTCTGTCCCTTACACTTCTCAATGTCTTCTCATACAAGCAATACCAATTTGTTACCCTTTAACAACATCCAATTTTTTTTTACCCTCCACTCACAACTGCTGCCTGGCACTCAACTGCACCATGCCCTAGGGACCAGGTGTTTTCAGGAAGACATAAGGACCCTCCTGGTGCATAGCTGGTCTCCAAAAGCTCCACAGCAACATCCTATCAGCATATTATTTCCTGCTCTGCTGGTTTCTCCTTGCATCCAGACAGTTTTGAACCAAAACCCTATCATTTAGTTCCTCGAAATCAGATGTTCCATCTTCAATACACCACTCACAAATACTGACATCATTTCTACCTACTGAGCAAGTTTTAACTCCCAAGGATCTTTTCCTTCACCAAGTAGGACAGATGCAGGGTCTCCTCGGAGATGGCCCCCCAGCTGCTCACCGCCGGGATGGGACGGCCTTCCAGCCACAGCCCCTTGCTCTGAGCACTTTAGACGAAGAACTGCTCTCTACATGTGACTTTAAGCATCCTCTCAATCGAAGGTATAGCGGGAAGACAGCATTGGTGTATTTAATCGCTAACACGCCACCATAACTTTATCACAAACAACGCCATAAGGGAAGAAACAAACATTATGGGCTCAGACAGCTCCAGGAAAACGCTGTATTCTGCCGGAAGCGGCCTGAAGCAGGGTCCAGGAGGGGCCGCGGCCAAAGCCCTAGCAGGGCTGGGCCGGGCGCCAGCCGGCACCCGGAGGTCTCACCGACGTGGCGCGATGGGCCGCGCACGGCTGACGGGAAGGACCCGCCCCTCTACGTCTCCGTGGTAACCACGCCGCACCGCGGGCCCCGTTGTCCCGGCTGCCGCAGCCCCGCCCGGACACCGCCGGAGGGGCGGCCCCGGCCCGCTCGTTACCTGCCAGCCGCCGGCCGCCCGCGATCCGCGGCACCGCCCCTGCCTCCGCCCTGGGGCCTTACCGGCTACAGCAACACAGACGGGCCAACGCGAGCCAGGCGTCGCACGGCGGCTTCGCAAGGTCCCGCCTCAGCTGATACTCCTCTTAGGCAAGACCCCGCTCGGGGCACGACTGCCTGCGCTCCCCTGCGAGCCTGGCAGCTGTGCCGCCGCAGCCTCCTGCTAGGAGGAAAGCCGGGCCCTTAGGGGTTGCGCAGGTTCCTGTCCTCAGCAAACCCAGGCCAGCTGAAATCAGTCTTCAAAAGGGCTCACGGTGAACATTTGAAGCCCTGGGTCAGCGATAGAGCAATCGCCCCAAGATAGCTCAAAGTCTTATGGATGACAAAGGGTTCAGGTAGCAGCAGGCACCTAGAAGGCAGCAGTAGGGACCTGCAGCCACCCCTCTCACAGCAGAGCGAGAAGCGGACCACAAACAGCAAATGCCATGGCAGCGCAACACGCCTGGTTCCCATTCCTTTATTCCCTCTGATCAAAGGCTGTGAAATGAGCTTCAGTTCACTTTAATTGTATGTATTAGGAAACTCAAAGGAGAGCCTTTATGTAATTACAATATTTTAAAACAATTTCCCTTTGTCCTAAATGACCAGACCTACACCAGTTATTTCAAAAAATGAAATTGTGTCCAAGTACCAGTTTTGATCCATCCATCCTGTCTTAGGGAAAAATTTGTCTCTTCTTGAGAAACCCTGGCTTTTTTGTCAATCAGTTCTCCAAAGTCAGGCAAAACTTCACTTTTTGCAGAACTATTAATACACTGACACAGAGGATGTACTCCTGGATGCTGCTACTTCCAAGCCCGAGTGATCCATTTTTAGAACCGAAGACGCACCATGTTTCTACACAAGAATGAACAATTCATTCCATTTCAGTGAGTGACACTGTAATAGTTTTGGTCCCTTCAACTACATTTCCTCCGTAAAAACAAATCCATGTGTTATTTTCCTGTAACAAAAAAAAGATGGCAAAAGAGTTCAGGCATTATAACTGCCCTACTTAAAAACTGTACAATTAAAAACCAGAAAATTCAACAGCATTGTACTGTCAGACCTTCCTCCAATGTAATTCCTGTCATTAAAGGGTGGTGCTTCCATAGGCATGTGCATTAAGCGAACATAAATTTAGTAAAAAATAAAAGTATGGACAAAAATCATTTTGGCAAAGGAAAAAGAATGTTTTGACACAGACCTAAACCAGCCTCTATCAAGTTGGCATAATGTTTTGAAAAAATAGTAGCCTATGCCTCACATTTCTTGAATGGTACATTGTACTGTATCTGTTAATACTGATGTAAGAAAAAACAATTATAATGATTCAAAAAGCCACATTCTATTGCCTTAAAATAAATATAAAACAAGGTTATAGTACTAACTATTAGGCAGCTGCTGAGTTTAAGCAGTGACAGGTGGAGAAGAAATTAAGTGATCCAGTGTAATGCATTAAAGCTTAAACTGACATAAAAATAAACACATCACTCTTGAAGAAACAGCAAACTTCAGCTGTAACTATTTTAAAATAGTGTTTGTGGCTAAATTTCTCTCTCCAAATAAAGATATTTGACTATGAATGCATCTCTAAGACTTAACCCATACTGCCTCTCATTCCCCTGCCAGAGAAAAGTTTTCAACAGAGCTAAATTCATCAGTGCATGCTCTTTAATGAACTCAGGAAAGTCGGGGTTCAAGTGGCACCATGCTTAATAGTTACAAAACACTTAGGAAACATCTATTTTTTTTTCTAGTCTTAATTACAAGATATTCTAATATTATAGTGAAGCATCAGATTAATTATATCTGATGTGCATTATATACAGAGTATAGAAATATTTTTATAGGAAAAGAATAAATAGAAAAAGATATGTAAATATCCTGAGTGAAATCCTGTTGCCACTGAAGTCAATTACAGAACTGTCATAGATAGGAGCACAGGCATTATATCACACCTCTTTTTAAAGCATACAGCAGTGGACATAACTTCATTGAAAACAGTTTAAAGTGCATACAACATCATAACAAAAAATAATTCATAAGCTTCTGAAAGTTTTACATATGCAGATTTCATTCATATTTATTACGTCTCCTCAATCCCATTTCTTCTGATTCAATGGCATCTTTGTTAATTGTTTCTTGGTCTTCTATCACATCTGGCTCAAACTGACATACTTCACATTCATGATATAATTCATGCTCTTCTATTTTGTAACCATTATCAACATCCTCAAGGAAATCTTCATTATTGTCATATTCTCTGTCATCTATTTCTTTCTCTTGAGAATGTTCAGCAAATGCCTGAATGAGATCTTCAAGTTTCTCGTTACAAATGTGGTTGACATCTTATAATTAACACACACACACACACAAAAAAGTTTAAATTACTAGAAAGGCTCCAAATTTCAGGGTGAGTTTAGAAACATAATACTTGGATTTTTATTTATCTTTTTTACTAAGACAACTAATGCAAAAATTTCCAAAATTTCAAATGAAAAATTCTTAACATTTAAGATTTCTCTTGAACTACTATGCACCTCTTGGAAGTCTCTTAATTCCAATTAATACCCAATTTTCTGTTTAATATAATTATACAAGCACTACACACAGCTTCAGAGGTCCCTGTCTGGGAATCCTCAGACTACAGTTAGTCCATTCCTAACAGACAGCTCCAGAACTCTTATTCCAGAAGCCCAGTTTTAAGAAAGCAGAACATGACTGTGTGGTCTATCCTAGTTCAATGTTTTTTAGCTTCTATTCTTCAAAAAAACAATCTGATGTATCAAAAATATGAAATTAGATACACCTCAAACAGGAAGAATAACACTACTCTAGAATAAAATTAATTCTGTGCACATTTCACCTAAGAGGCAGCAGCTGAACATCTTTATATTATGACCTGTTTATTATTTTAAGATATAAACTACGTAGTTAGCGATCCTACTGGAAATCAAAGTACCTTTCATCTTGTCTTCCGATTTATCCAATCCACTCTCTTTCATCAGCCGTCTAATTGATTGGAGCTGCGTCATAATTTCATCTTTCTGTTCACAAGCTAAAGCATTAACACTAGCAAAGAAGACAGATGTCAACAGCTGTAAAGATTACCTTGCAAGTGAGTGCTTGATAATAATGCATAAGCTCACATTATTTCCTTCAGTGGATAAATACTACAGTTAAGTTAGCAACACATTTAGGTCAAGCTTTTCTTTGAAAACTGTCTCTTGAGAAGTAGGGAGCCCATCACACCTACTGAATAATTCAGTTACTTAATTCTGCACTGGAGCCCCAAATGTCAAGGTTGAATAATGACTACAAAAATAAATGATCCAAAATTTAATTTTTAGGACAACAACGCCTAATACAGAACTTTACAGTTTAGAGGTTTTTCTCATTTATTTCAGATTTTGTTCACACCCTCTCTTCCCCAGCACTACTTGAAATGTGTTTGGCAAACTGCTTAGTGTATTTACTACTTAATAGTTTCAGCACATACTAAGTTCGAAAGTACATTAAGGTACGTCATGCAATTCTGTGTGTTTCAAACCAGGCTTCACAAAGGGTGTCAGTCTACACAAAACAGACTGATTAATATTTTTATTTCCAGTAGATGCGCAAGGCCCTGGCTTCTTAAGGAAAGAACATCTCTAAAACTACAAGGAGGTTCTATTAGTTATTCCCTTGTTATACTACAACAGAGAAGTTATGTTTCACTTAACGTGTTCTTTTCAAAACTATTTCTGCTATTCCTTGGTAACTAGTTTTGTCTTCTAACTATATCAAAAGGAAGAAAGTCTTTCTGCTACCAGAAACCTAATTCCCACAAAGGCTTTCAAATGCTACTGAGCTTAGGTATTTTTTCAGTATTACTTTCCTCGGTCAACATTAAGATTTAACTTGTTAAGCTACAGTAACGTGAGCTTTTGCATCTCTGCGTGGTGAACAAGAGACAGGAGGTGTCTGTGGAAAAGATGACAAATTGCAGAAGAAACCACTACCTGCAAAAAGCTACAGCAAAAAATAATTAAAGAAGATTCCTAAAAACTACTCCCTACCTATAAGGAAAATTTTAAGAACTCTTTGTTAACATTTTGGAGAATTTCAATTGACAGAAAACAATACTAACTGAAATGCTTTGGAAACACTCACCAGTTTGACAGTGGATCCAATTGAGTCAATAAAGAATTTAACATTTTCTCTGTCTGTGCTAGATGCTGTTCTAGTTCTAAAAGCTGATGCTCTAACAAAAAAAAAAACAAAAGAAGAAAAAAAAAAAAGGAGGGAGCCAGTGGGAGGAGGAGAGAAAGGGAGAAGGGAGGGCAGGAGAGAGAGAACATTGTAAGAAATGTATTTACAATACCAAAAGGATATTAATTTCTATTTTTGATTGGATAGATTCAAAACCAGGAAGTCTTTTTGCTATAAAATTCTAGAATACGAAAAAGGAGCAGTGGGGCTGGAAACGCAAGCCTTATTATGTGTGACCAGAAGTCCTTCTTATACAATAACCTCTCTCAAATAAGCAGGACACCTCAGTAGAAACTCAATGGGAACATGGCTCTCACCTTCCCAGCCTCAAAAACTATGCAAAGACTTTACAAGGTATGAGTAGTGTATTTACACTTAATACTCTGTCACGAATTTGCCCACTCACACCTCACAGATACATTCAACACTCTATGCACTTGAATTGAGAGGATTAACTCCTAAAATACTATTAAACTCTGAAGACACAAGGATGGTGAGTAGGCAGTGAAGCACATCTTTACTCAACCTGATTACAGATCTGGTGTACAGGGACACCAAAACAGGCTGCCAGTTGTTTAATTATTTAAAAATGTGTCAAGGGGTAAAAAAGTATGAAAACAGAGCAACTTTGATGTGCAATGTGCCGTAACTTTTTTCACAAGAAAGCCTACTTCTTGGTACTTGCAGAATAGGCTGAATCAGTCCAGAGTACTCTCTCACAAAAAGCCATAGTACATCATGTAGTCTTTCTCTTCTATATATATTTAATGATTTTGACAGCCTCTAATTTGGCCTAGAAATTCAACAGTTTCTATAATTGTTCCGCTATCAATACAGTTCAATTCTTAAGCAGCTCATTATATCCTTTTTAAATGCCCTATTAATCTGAAGATTATTATATCCTACATAAACATCCTATCCTGCAGAAGAAAACTGAACACTAAAAGGCAGAGAATCATACTATATTACTACGGCTGTTTTAAAGAATATTACCATCTGGAGTTTTCAAACAAACCTCTAACAAATGTTTCAGACATAGAGAATAATAAAATGGGGTCCTGTAAGCTCCTAACTGCACTCAAGTAACTTAAAAGACTGTTCTCATTTAGCTAGACTTTATCAATGAAAATACATAACTTTCTTCCAGCAGAAAATACATTTTTGGTTAACATAGGAATTCTGAATGGGAACCTTACCCGTTTCCTTCGCCTTGTCTTCTGTACTTTTTTCCTTTTTGGAAAGACTTTCTTCATGTGACTTCATCTTTAATAAATACAATCATGTTAAAAGACTTCATCATTCATCACTATTTGCGTATTAAAAAAAAATGCATTAAGAAATCCATTGAAAGCAAACAGCAACCACAAAAAAGTGCTCCATTAACGATTTTTTTTTCTGCCATGCCTTTTTCCTATCTTAAACTAACAATTCTGATTTTAAGCAATGACAACATGACTGACAAAAACTGTAGAAGAAAGCAGTTGCTATTTCTAATCCAGTTTTCAAACAGAAAGGAACCTTCTAAGTTACTGGATGCAGCAATTAACTAGGACGTAAACCTTCTTCCTTAAAGTAATAAATATGATATTATAAAAATATTTACATTTCAATCCTACAAGTGCAAGTGTAAAAAAGTTGTAATGCACAAAATAGTGGGTTTATTATGTTTAAATCTTATTTACAACCTAATTAAATTTATTTTTAAACCCAAACTGGTTAGCCTCTGGGTTCATTTTTCTAAGCTGTGGTATTTTTCTCATACAGGAGATGATATGAAACTGACTATGAAAATGAAAATGCTGTCTCCGGTCCTTTTCAGGTTTAAGTTTATTTTTCCTCTGAATGCAAGCAACGATATTCCAGGTGCACTCTCAGCACTGCAAGTGCTGTACTATCTCTGACTAGAAATAATTCATATAAAAACTGGCATTTCTTTTAAAACAACTGGTCATGTGTACTCCTTTTTTAATTTACAAATGGTAGAAAAGGTATCACATTTAATGGATAAAATTCTATGTTTCATTTGCATGACCAAATGAGAAGTCCAAATAAAATGTGTAGTTTACTCACTATTTTACCTAATTGCTAAACTAAGACTATTACTCTGCAGGAATCTTCCACCTCCTTCCCATACTCAAATCTCATCTTGAAGAATGAAAAGGAAGAGAAATACTGATGAGGCTTAAGTTACAGCCTCAGGTAACAGCACTGTTCAGCTTCTCAGGTTCTTATTTAAGGCTGAGGGTGGGGTAAAATTCTCACTTCTTTAAGTATTAAAAAAAAAAGGTAAATCAGAAGTCTTCATGAGGAAGAATCAGAAATGCTAAATTTTTAACTTTGGAGCTCACATTCAAAGTCAAATCAAGCAAGAAATGGCTTCTGGAGAACCACACACACGGGATCAGAATTGGGAAAATAAATAAATAAACAAACAAAACCCAACCCCAGTTACATTTCCTTCTAATTTGAATAATTTATTGCTTTTTTTATGGCTTACCTTAAGAAATTTGTATGCTGCAAACACTCCCACTCCAAGTGCGTACAATGGCATGAGGGTAAATGCCAACTCTCTACCATTTCCTCTTGTTCTCTCACTCTTTATCTCTTTTTCCATTGCATTTCTCATCTGCTGAATACTCTGATAAGCACTTCTGTCAGAATTCCCTGGATTTAGGTGAAGTTGACGAACAGTCTGAGGACTGCCTTAAAAATTAAATTGAGAGAAAGAAGACAAAGTTACGAAATTAAGAGTCTAATTAGTTCCACAACTGGAATTCAATTGTTTTCTTCCTGTGTGATCATCTTTGTTCATCACTCTTCTAAGATAGTATGGTGAGCCCTGCATCCAAATAAAGTTAAAAAAAATTAAAAAACACTCCTTCATTAACAAAATGCAAAGTTAAATCTAGGTAGCAAAGACTCAAACTAAGTTTCTATGCTTTAAGTTAAAAGTTTTAAGTTTCTTCTTTCACAGCAACATTGGCAAACCCACAGAAAAATAGATGTAACAAAAATCAACTTAAATCTTGAAGTTAAAGCATACTCGGGGAAATTACTGATAATGATAAGAACAATTGCAAATTAATATTTTTCCTCTGTAACAAAGAAAAGAGTTAAGTAGAAACTGAATTGTCTAGGCCCAGGGAAAAAAGAAAAAGGTTTCGTTGAAATAGACACGTGCCATGTTGCTGCTTTCATTACTTCGACAGTAAATTCAGTGTTATGTGGATATTCCCACAGACTTGTATGTGCAGGACCTCTGCAAATCACGTATTTAGCAGGGAAAGATTACACAATAGCAAAGAGATGCAACCTTGGAAGTCTGAATTATTTTTGCATGTAATTTGCCTGCCAGCACAAGGAGTGGATTAAAGAACAGCCAGTGTCATTGCCCGACTTAGGAATTAGCTTATTTGGCAGTTAAATCTGAGGTTCATGGGACATGCATATGAGAAACAGTGCTATCAGCTAAAAAGAATGCAGATATTTGCAGATACAGACAGCAGGTGCTTGGGGGGTTGTGAAGTGTGCAAGAGACAGACAAGATCAGGTAGAGAAAACAGTAACAGAATTTACAACTCCCAGTGAACCGACTATTTGTCTATAGCTTCTTCCAAATACAACAGAAAAATCAATCTAATTCTGCTAACCTAAGCTGGTACTTTCTGATAAAAGATCTCAAATGGTGTTTTAGAATTGACTAAAATGAGTTACCCCGAGAAGTTTTTCAGATTTCCAGGGATGAACCTGACTGTAGCAATGCTTACAATCAGCTCTGCTGTCAAGTCATGCCAGGCATTACTGCAAGTTCTTCTGCATGTCATTGACCAGTTTGCAACACTGGCATTTGGAGTAAAGTTTTTATGTGTATGTCTTCTCATTAGAACTTGAAACAGAACTGGACACTTACACAAAAATTAAATGCCCTAGCTGCTACAGGCAGAACTCAAGCTATCTTAACCATTTCATGCAAGTTCAAGTAGACAACTTTCCTTTCAACATAAGTAGTTTTATACTCAATAAAATGGCACAAACTACTTTGGAAATCACATTTTATCTCACATACAGTTTTTCTACTTTCAGAATGTTTCCCACTGATTACTAGTTTTAAGTTTGCACTCAATCTTTTTTCCTTCTTTTCATTTCTATTTGTTTCTAATGTTAATGAGATTGCCGTGAATACCTTGAATACAGATGAAAAAATTTCCACAGGTCATACAAATAAAAATGTGGTCAAGGGAAACAAGTAGAGGAATCCTAATAGGGTCCAGTGTTCTGCACCAAGTTTATTCCACAGAAAAAACAGCCCTGTGAGTCACTGGCCAAACAGTAGAAAAGAACCATCCAGACAGCTAAGAACAGCAGATCTGCCTGAAATTTATTTTGCATAGTGCTGGGCTGATACATCAGTAGCATGTGAAGTGCTGGTTTTCTAAGGTCTGGTTTTAAAACAATTTGATCTACAGAAATGACAGCTACCATATAAATTAAAAGCAATCAAACAAAACGAGCCAGGCTTGAGCTTATGAAGTTCAGCATCAGCTAGGAACAACATGGTAGCAGCTCAGGCCTTACTTTTTCTGCCTTTGAAAAGTACTCCCTGGGAAAGGCAGATACATAATTTGGAAGATAACAGCAACTATCTATCTCCTGTTTTACAGTCCCTTGGAAGGCATCATCAACGAATCACGGAGCTACCTCAACAAAGCAGGCTTTTTCTAATTTTTCAAAAGGAAAGTGGACCTTTGGACCTTCAGCTAAATCCTCACCTGACCTACACTGCCATAGTTTAACATATATTTACACCACTCGAGC
Organism: Actenoides lindsayi; assembly: GCA_025331215.1. Taxonomy (NCBI): domain Eukaryota; kingdom Metazoa; phylum Chordata; class Aves; order Coraciiformes; family Alcedinidae; genus Actenoides; species Actenoides lindsayi. The sequence goes on from WTSP01023078.1 coordinate 57,772, forward strand.
TTTAACAAGCAGTAAGCTCTTTAGCCCATTCAGTAATGTATTTTCTAAACAGTCATCTTGGACTCTTTCCAGTACACTACCTAACATACCTCATATGATTCCATGCTAACATTTACTAACAGTAACACTTGCCTTCCTTATTGCAATTCTAACGCGTGCAGTGGATTTTCTCCTTTTTCTGACATCTCACCACTACTCATCTACTTGAGTAACTGTGTCCCAGCAGGCATTATTCGTTAAACTGGCCCGGTAAGGTACACTTTCCAGTAACAGGGTGTTACCTGCATTTAGAAATCATTTTTTTAAGACAACACTGACGAAAACCGAAACAGCAATGAAGCAGAAAAGCAGAACGCAGAAAGGAAAGAGGGGTGGCAGGTTAAGGCGAGGGGCGCGGACACCAGCTCGGAGCCGCCTGACAAGGCCCGCCAGCCCCCCGGCCGTGCGTGTGAAACACCCAGCGCTTCCCGCCGGTCGCAGACGATCCGAAACACGGCCCTCTTCGTTCCCAGGGGTTCCCCTCACGCCCGCCCGGTACAGGGGCCGGCTCCGAGCAGCTCCCGTACGGCGCGGCCTCGGGCACCGCCACGGCCCCTACCTCTGCGGAGCTGACGGGGATCGTAATGGCCGGGGCTGACCTTGCCACCCGACGGAGACCGGCCGGCCCGCCCGCCTCTGCCTCCACCTCCTCCCCCGAACATCCTGGGCATGACGATGAAGACACAAAGCACCAGCACCACGGAGACCACGACCTGCTGCAGCGCCGACAGCACCATGGCCATGGCCGCCGGCGGGCCGGCCCCCTCCTCCCCTTCCTGCCAAAGAGCCACCGCCCCCCGCGAGGGAGCGGCGCCCGCGCGCTGGCGCTGCGGCTCCCCTCCTCCCCACACAGCGCCCCCCAGCGGACACCTGGCGGGGGTCGCTCCCCGGCTCGGCGGGCCGCTCCCTAGCGGAGAAGGTTCTGGAAGTAGGCGGGAGGGGCGGGGAGGAAAGTGGGGGCAGAAGCTTCTCCGCCGAGGCCCCGGCAGCCGGAGCTATGAGGCGGTGGGTGGCCGTGGTGGCCTTGTGGCTGATGCTGAGGGCAGCAGCTGGACAGCTGCCCGCCCTTCCGGGTATAACAGATGAGGCCTTCATCGAGGACTGTGTGCGTGTCCACAACAACCTGCGTGCCAGAGTCCAGCCGACTGCCAGCAACATGCGGTACCTGGTAGGGACAGGCCTAGGCGTGCGCAGGAAGCTCCAGATCCCTGCGGGAGCACGTGGTGTAGTGGGCCAGGGGCCTCTTGGTGGTCCCTGGACAAGGAGACCAGGGTGGCATTACTGCTTTGTGTTTAAATATCATCACATCCATTTGATAGGGTCTATTGCAGTGAGTTGAGTCAGTTGTAGACAGATGAGTCTCAAAACATCAGGCGTGCAGGAGGAGGATTCAGTAACACAGCCCATCTGAAGCTCAACATGAGCCATCAGTGTGCTCTCGCAGCCCAGACGGACAGTCGTATCCTGGGCTGCATCAAGAGAAGTGTGGCCAGCAGGTCAAGGGAAGTGATTCTCCCCCTTTACTCCACTCTCATGAGACCTCATCTGGAGTACTGTGTCCAGATCTGGAGCCATTATTACAAGGATATGGATGTGCTTGACCGTGTCCAGAGAAGGACCACGAGGATGATCAGGGGGCTGGAGCACCTCTCCTGTGAGGACAGACTGACAGAGTTGGGGTTGTTCAGTCTGGAAAAGAGAAGGCTCCAGGGAGACCTTATTGTGGCCTTCTGGTATCTGAAGGGGGCCTACAAGAAAGCTGGGGAGGGACTTCTTAGGCTGTTGGGCAGTGATAGGACTAGAGGGAGTGGATTAAAACTAGAGATAGGTCGATTCAGGTTAGACATTAGGAAGAATTTCTTCACCTTGAGGGTGGTGAGACACTGGAACAGGTTGCCCAGAGAGATGGTGGAAGCCCCATCCTTGGAAGTTTTTAAGACCAGGCTGGATGGGGCTCTGAGCAACCTGCTCTAGTGGGAGGTGTCCCTGCCCATGGCAGGGGTGTTGGAACTAGATGATCTTTAAGGTCCCTTCCAACCCTGACAATTCTATGATTCTATGCTTCTATAATATGCACTTGATTCATACCTTGCTGTCAGAAGACCCCCCTGAGCCTGAGCAGTTCAGATGCTGGTTCATTTTAGTGAAGTGAGCAAACAATCCTGCTTTCTACACAACATCTGTGAATCTGTAAGAAGATTGTTGCATCACAATTCAGAAAATGTAGAACAAGGTTGTATTGGAAAACTTGGCAGGGCACTGCTGGGTTCACCTCTTTTGGCTATTCCCTTGAAGATAATAAAGTACACCTCATATTTATTGGAAAGAGATGTGAGAGAGAGGACAATTGAGCCCATCCTAAGAAAAATGTCAAAGACAGGTAGGAGTTACATCCCAGAGGTGTCTGCCTCTTTCCAAAAAGACAGAGGTGACTGGCTCAGTTGGCTAAGTAAGGAGAGAATATTCTGTTTAGGACTACTTGCAAAACAGTTTTGCCACCTTATCAAAGAAGGTCTATATGTATGAAGCATTTGTATCCTTCCTGAGGGACCAGAGAATATAATTTCCTGATTGGAAACATTTGAGTACATGGCAAAACATAATTAGGGGATTATTTTCATACTGAAACATAAAGGTTTCTGAGTTGACCAGAGAAGGCAAATTGCTAGAGATATGTCTTACCAGCATATAAATTTTAAGGGGGGAATCCTCAAAGAAATCTGTGTGATTTTTTTAGCTTGTCATGAATTCATAATAGTATAGTTTCATTGGGTAGGATTTACTTCATTTAATGGTAAGAAAGTAATCTGCTATTCAGTCAAAATACTGCAGCATGTTACAGAAAAAACATGCTACAATTTCTAAAAGATTTTTGCTTTTGTTCTTTCATGCTTTTCTGTTTGGTATAAAGGAAGTTATTCATGCAAAAATAGAGGTTTTATTTTTGTGCCTAAACAGCAGAACATGAGTGATGACAATTGAATATAAATGAGTACAGCTCAAGAGAGGTGGAGTAAGATTTGACAAAGAAGCAGAAACAAATCAGAAGCCATTTATGGAGTTAGGAAAGATATTAATTTTATTTGAAGGGTGGAAAAACTTTGGAGGAAATCTTCAAGACACTGAGCAGTCTATTTATGTGACTATTATTGAAAAAATGTACCAAGACAGAAAATAGACATTCTGTGATGTTTGAAGAAGTGATATTTTTGCAGTATGTTTTCTATTGACTGAAAAAGAATGAGAATTAGTCTCTAATAAAGTTGCAGTATGTATCAGATGAGTTCATATTATAACAATGAACTCATACCTGCACAAGGTCTTGAAAATTGAAACAATATATAATAATAATTGATGGGTTTTGGTATTTATTTAGATATTTTAAGTGCTTGAGGTTAATAGATATTTGTCCATCAGCTAGTACGTGCTTTTAAAGACAAATTATAGTTATAGGGCCAGATAGCTCTTATTCAGTAACAAATGAGAAGACACTTAAAGACTTAAATAGCATACGTATAGATTGCTTCCATTTTTCAGAATGTTCTGGTGCAGAAACTTTTCTTCCTTTAGGAAATCTCTAACATGAATATATGACTGGATATAGTGCTCTCACTCTCCTGAGTGTGTCAGCCCTCTAAAGTACTGAACAGCATCTATTAATTAAATGGTTTTGATTGACTACTCTGAATCGTCATCTCCTAAGGGTAAGCTTGATATATGGAGATTAAACTTTTCCCAGTGATTGTCTGAACAGCAATAAGGACTGTCTTGAAAAGATTTATTTTTTTGTGTACAACCAAAGTCTTAGAGCAACCTATTGAAGAAACCACACTCAAGAGTCTATTTCAAGCTTTACATACAGTCTAAATCATAAAAGTGCTCAGAAAGAAGTCAATACTAGAATGGGTATTCACACTATATGAAGATGTCCATGTATTGTGACAACTTAGGGTTTAGTCATTGGATGGGTAGAAGAACATTCTAACAGATGTCGTACAAAACATTTTTCATAACCTGAAATGCTGGAAAAATTGTTCTTTTCATCATTCAGAAGCTAATCCTATTTTAAAAATATTATCTTGATTAAGGAGGATGAGCATGTGAAGGTCTCAAGTTATTTAGTTGTAAGAAAAAATAGAAAGTGTGGAGTGGGAATTTCACTTGGATATCAACAGTATGTATTTTTCAATAATCAAATTGGTGGTCATTTTTGCACATAAGGTAATAGTGAGAGTTATTAGTACAAATATCATAGAAACATAGAATTGTTTGGCTTGGAAGGGACCTTAAAGATCATCTAGTTCTGACCCCCAGCTGCCATGGATAGAAAAACCTCCCACTAGACTATGTTGCTCAAAGCCCCATCCAACCTGACCTTGAACAATTCCAGTGAGGAGGCATCCACAGCTTCTCTGGGCAATCTATTTCAGTGTTTCACCACCCTTGTAGAGACAAACTTCTTCCTAATTTCTAATCTAGATCTACCGTCTTCCAGTTTGAAGCCATTACCCCTCATCCTACTACTACAAACCCTTGTAAAAAGTCCCTCCCCAGTTTTCTCGTAGTCCCCCTTCAGATACTGGAAGGCTGCAATAAGGTCTCCCCAGAGACTTCTCTAGGCTGAACTCTCAGCCTGTCCTAATAGGAGAGGTATTCCAACCCTCTGATCATATTTGTGGCCCTCCTCTGGACCCACTCCAACGGGTCCGTGTCCTTCTTGTGTTGGGGGCTCCAGAGCTGGACACAATACTCTAGGTGGGGTGTCAAAAGAGCAGAGTACCCATTTGTATATTGAAAATATCCTTTTGTATATCCAAAAGGAGTACTGAGTGTTTGAAAAAGATAGAACATTCAGCAGCATATATCACAGTTTTCTCCTGGAGACACCAGATATTAAAAAACTATTGTGCTTAATGTGGTGAAGGTTTAGCAAAGCAATCCTAGCATGTTCTTACTTGGGGGAGTCCATTTCAAGCTTTTTCCAAATTCATGCGTTTAAGTCATTCCTCTCTCAAGGCAAAAAAAGGCTTCTAACTCCCACTTTTTTCCAGGAAAGGAAGGTAAGGTGCCACACTCTTCACGGTAGAAGTCATTTTCTGATTTCTTTTCTCCTTTCCAGTCAGCTTTTGTAATTACTCCTTAAACTAACCAGGCTTCACAGATGTTGTGCCTCTTCTCAGTGGGCGGCCCTTTTATCCCTTTGTAGTCCTGGTGGGGAACCTATGCAATCACAGCAGGTATTATGTACAATTCTACTTCTGAAAGTGGTAGCAATATGGGGAAACTGTATATAAACATGCACACAATAATTTTGATTTCTGAATTAAGAGAATTTCAGCTCCTTACAGGAAATGCTAAAGCTTTATGAGATATTAAAATTGTTGCTTATTTTATACCTGGTGAGGAGGAACAAAGATCCTAAAGTTGTGAAAACAAAGTCTGAATGAGATCTCAGGAATATCTTGCAACATGGCCCAGCTATATCAAAATCAGAAGTAACAAAAATTTTTTAGACTTACTGCTTAAAGAGTAACACGAATATTTCTAAGATAACTTCTTTCTTAAAGCATTTATGTCCAGATTTGTTAAGCAAATTAGGTTAGGATATCAATTTAAAATTACCTACATTCAAATTTATCTACATTCTTCATTCCTTTCGTGTGTTCATCAGAATGGATTAATATAAAATATATTCTCTTCCTGCTATATAATATTGACTGTCCTGTTTGTTGGCCAAAGACACCTCTACACAAACAGCTTAAATAAAAGTATCCCATGGATCCACTTTGCCACCCTCAATCAACTGAAATAGCTGAAGAGGTATGGGCTAGTGTAACAGCTTCAAACCAGCTGTAAATGTCATAGAAATAGGAAACATGAAAGAATTTTTTATAACACTGTGTATTGCATGTCCTCCCATGAAAAAATTCTTCACCAATAGGAGTGTAATGATATGTTTGCACATACCATATATGTGTAAGCATAAAACTTGTTCCTCCAGTTATTATTCAGGTTTATAGCTCTGAATTGTTTCTAATAGAAAAGAAAACTGCTAGTGTCAATAATTTTCTTGGCACTGACAGCTCTTTGGACTGATAGAGTGCCAATGAACATTCTGTTTGCAGTGACCTCTGTCAGCCAATGGGAAACCTGGTCTAGAGAAGACAGTATTAAAAGATTTTCTTGTGATACATGTATAGGCTTTCTAAGAGAGACTGACTGTAAATAACAGCAGCTGCAGTATGTTGATAGCTAGGAATACATAAAATGTTAAGACCAAACTGTATTTGTAAGTGAGTATGATTTCTCAAACTGATAGCTTATTTTTTAAAATGTCTTATTCTACCTTGTCCTCAATTTTCTATAAATAGCTATACAAATAGTGCTTTCTTCCCCTAGTAAGAATATAAGGTAAAATACTGCTTTCAGCACAACAAAAACAAGTGACTGCACTACAATCTGAGTTGGATATAATATACCTTTTTACTAATGCCTTTAAGCCATATTCAACACTAGCTGCTGTAAAATAAGTTTACCTTCACTATTGCTGCACTCTGAATAGGCAATCTGTGCAACGATCTGCTTGCTTTCCCTAGGACTATTTATTTCCTGTGTTTCACCTCTGTGGTTTTCCTTTCTGTTTCAAGATGGTCTCTGAGATGTGAAAGAATATGTATATGATATGAAGGATAACAAAAATGTATCTTCTTCCATGCCCTGAAGGTGGCCAGCTCTTTCTTGCATGATCATCACAATAGCGGGATCTGTCATAGGAAAGACAGAAACAGGAAATGCATTCCTGTGAATAGTAGCTCTTTTTTCCTATTGGGATGATAGAGGGAAAAAAAAAGTCTTGAGTTGGGAAGACATCAAGACTAGATGTTTGACCTTGGTCATGTAACCGCTAGCACAGGTACGCAAGTATGGTCTTGTCAGCCTCTACTTGTTAGGAGACAGGTTTCTGTAGCCACCTCTATTTTAGATTTGATGGTTGCATTCCCTACTATATTATGTTATGATTGTAACAGCTGAACCCAGAGGACACAAAGCTATACACCTGATACTGCTCACATAGTTTTCATGTTTGTACCTATGCTCTGCACACTCTGCACAAATACTTTAAGTATTTACAATTCTGTATGACAGAATTCAACATTCCACAGATTTCTAATTGTCCATTTTCTTCACTCATTTTCCAAAGTAATTTTTTTTTTGTCTACTTCTGTCCCTCAGATACCAAGGGAAAATGTCATTGCAGGAAAAAAAGAAAATATGCTAAAAAGTTGAATATTAAATATGAAACAAATCACATCAAGTTAAGACCCAGTCTAAATTTCTCTGACAAGGGCTCTACATCCCATAACTTGAATTCAAGGCAGCTTTGCAGCTAGCATCTAAACTTGGATTTCCTTGTTGTTAATGCATGAAAGATATCTGTCAAACCAGTTTGTGCCTAGCACAAGATGACTGCTATCTTTAAAATAATCTAACTCATTCAATGTTTAAAGCAGGAAAATTACATTTTGTTTGTGTCTCTTTGCTGTGTGGTAAGAGGTGAATTTTTCTTCATGCCTTTATTTGTCAAATTTATGCATCAGGTATTTCATGCCTAAGCAAAAGACTCTAAATTATGTTACTAAAAACTTGGAGTACACAGATAATTGCAATATGAGAAAATAATAGCTCAAGACCCAGTCATTTTTGTCTTTAAAATATACAGGATTTTTTTTCATAGCCATCCATTACTTGGTTCCATTTCAATTTTTCTTAAATCCTATTTGCTGAATTCATACTGCTGAAGAAAGATTATTGTAATGCGGGGTAGAAAGTTTTGCTGTATTTGGTAAAGCTATAGATGTACTTACTATACAGGACACTCATGTGGTGGACAGTTTTCTTAATTATGCATTTTTGTCTTTGAGCAATAACAAGCATTCACATATATTATTTGCCTGTGGTTGCAGTTTGTATCCATACTAATGTTTAATTTAACTACTTTAACACAACTGTTTCCTAGACACACATTTCTGACATTAATCCAAATTTTAGCCTCTTGTAGATAATGACAACTTTTTCTGGAAACCCTGTGAGCCTTTCACGACAGTTGGAGAAAAGATCGGATTCTTATAAATTCCTTCATGTACTAAGTCTTTTAAGTTCTCTAGGGCCTTCCAAAGGGTAGAAAGCTTATAAGCATTAATTCCCCTTTCACTACACAGACCACTAATTTCTTATAGATAAATAATTTCTAATGTTCATTAGCATGGATTCTTCTGTGTCATATCTACATCAGCTTTTTCTGGCTAGAAGAGAAGCATATCACAAGTTGCCAAAAACATCTGCAGCACCATGAAATATACATTACTCTTATATGCCCTTACTCAGTGAAAGGTGATGGAGTGGAAGATAGCTCACAAGTGCTACATGAGAGAGTGGCTGAATGTCTTTCTGGCAGATGAAATGGCAAGACCCACACAAACAGTGCAGTGGGACTACACTGTGTTCTCAGTGTGGGATGAGCAGCATCTTCATAGTTTCCTGCTGGAGGACATGACATTCATGAAATTCTGCCGGATCTGATGTTGATTATGCAGCAGAATGGATGACTCAATGTTTCAACAAAAACTTAGAAGGTGATATGCAGACTGACCATTCAAATTGTTACAGGTGAGCTGGTAAGCATTTCAAGATGGTAGCTAAAGTTTGTAATATCACAACAGTATACTTTGGGATTGTGGTCAATGTGTCTCTTTCACAAAAAGCTGAGATCTCTTGTCATTGACAGACTGTCCTTCCTCCTAGAAAGCACATTAGAGGAAAGCATCATTGCTATATCTGGAAGCCTGGTCTTGATGCCTGCCTGTGACAGTTCATGCACATATGCAATGGAGACACATTGTAGATGAAAACTGAAGCAGGTAAAAGCACTAATGGTACAGCACAGTTTTGCCTGCCTTGACAAACTGCTGGCTGCAGCCTTCAGGCAGCAGTATGAGGTGCCACACATTTGCTGACTCTCTGCATCATTCCTATGCTATTCCCCAGCAAGTCTAAGGGGATATGTGTTTTGACAAATCTGCCTAGAAGAGTCTGTTTAGTAAGTATTCAAATCCACTGTTGATTTGGTATTTTCATCATCCTCTCTTTGGAATTTAATAAACCAGTACAAGTCTAGTTTCTGTTTTCATGATTCTTGATATCTTTCAGACCTAATTTTCAATAAAATAATAATTTTTGTTTGCAGAGGTAAGGGATGATAAAACAATGTTGGCCTGTCTAAGCAGGCGAGCTGAGAGTTTTATTTTGAGGGAAAAGACTCTCAAGTTATAATATAATTTAAGTTTACTTTCTTTTAAATCACAGTCTCCAGTTGTTTATTCTGTTTCTGCTGGTGATAGCGACAACATGCCTAAGACAACTTCTTGTTGGGAGTGCCAATAAAGAGCAATTCATGGATCAAACCACGACTTTATTGCTGACTTGCATGACATAACTGGGAAAGGCAAAGGTAAGAATTTAGAAAGAAAACCCTCTGTTTTTCAAATACGTCATATGAACAGCTTTGTTTTAGAGGAAATGGCCATGTTGCAGACAAAAAGATCGTAACAGATTATTTTTATGAATTTTATTGAAAGGACAAGCTAATCTAGAATTAAACATATACATCACTGAGTAAAGCTACTACTACTGTCTGAGATTAATAATGGACAAATGCAAGAATTGAATCAAGGTAATAATTGAAATTGAATCAATAAATTGATTATATCAAATTATCAAGTTACCAAATTAATAAAACTACTTAAATTTAATCATGAGGTGTACAGAAGAAGGATTTTTTTTCTTTAGTTCTGCCTTAGTAGCTGAAGGAAAAGTTGTTTTCTTTCATTTGAATCTTAACTAGTGCTCCAGCTTGAAAATGAGCACTAGTCAGTTGGTGAACTTTTATGAAGGAAAATTAATCAAGATAGGCAGGTTTACAGAAGTACAGAGACTAAAGTGTGTGTTTTGCCACTCACCACTTCTAGTTAGAGCTCATAGACTGCTAAAGCAGTCTTTTTACTTATTCTGCTCTATTTCCTCCATATATAAAATTAGAAAATTTAGAAATCTTAAAACTCAGTGAATGCTTCTGAATGCAATAGCTGCTTGATATATTTGAGAAGACGGTCAGTAATGACAAATTTAACAATTTGAGCTTTTTGGATTCTGTAGATACTATTTTCTGCCCATATATTTGCACTAGTACATAAAAGCCTTGTCTACATGCAAAGAGATCTGAATGAAACCTCTACAAAATAAAGCAAGCAAGTGACTTCCTGATTTTCCTGATCTCTCTGCTTCATGGGATCACTTAGGATCACAGAATCATAGAATAGTTTCATCTGGAAGAGACCTTCAAGATCATCAAGGCCAGCCTTATTCCTAACCATATCAAAAACCACTAAACCATGTCCCTAAGCACAACATCTAACAGCCTCTTAAACACTTCCAGGGATGGTGACTTCACCACCACCCTGGGCAGGCCATTCCAATGCCTGACAACCCTTTCTGTAAAGAAATGCTTCCTAATATCCAGCCTGAACCTCCCC